>JABWIB010003264.1:37473-60024 GCA_016617825.1 Platyplectrum ornatum | reverse complement strand
ACCACTGGAAACCACTGATCTATCTGACTGAAGGTCAATGATGTAGCCTCTATGGCGCTGATTCAATCTATAAGGGGCAAAATTTTTCCCCCCCTTAAACAGCGTAAGTCTTTTTCGCTGCTCATTGAGTTGCATATAAAAAGACGCAGCTAACTAGTATCGCATTAGTGCGCAACCAGATTTTTCATGTCTAAAGGCCGAATTGAATCAGCCCCCAAGTTTAAAAATAAAAAAAGGGACAATAAAAGTACTATTTCAGCAGTTCCATTTTTGTTTTAAATAAACTGGGTTTGGGGTTTATATAGAATTTAATAAAAAAAAATTCTTATAATTCTTAGCCTTCGTTTTTTTTTTTATTAATATAAACATGTCAGTAAGTTTTAAAGTTCAGATATACACCTCTCCAATAAAACACCCACACAGTGACAAGAATGAGACTTTAATTGGTTTTAAGTGGAGTTTATAACACTAAGATAAAGGGATGTTAACACACATACAATAACAAATGGACATGTGATTCGTATGAGGCATTATCCTGTACATGTAATTTGTTGTATTTTCTCAGTGCATAGCATTACACACAGAGTCACTGCTGCACGGCACAATAATATTTGAGGAGGCTGAACCGGAGAAGACGTGTAATAAAAATAAAAAATAAAATAAAAAAAAACCAAAAAATATTTATATATAAAATTCAAAAAGTCCTCAAATATTTGGGAACAGAATGATGGGACAGAATATGTCCATCTCCAGTTGAAGCCTCTATAGTGCACAGTTCCACCCATTCCATTTGCATGCATGACAAGTTTAACAGTATTTAAACAAATAAAATAAAAAACAGGGAAAAAAAAGGAAGAAAGGTAAACGAGGCACTTTGTGGTAACCACAGGCATCGTTAGACATATTGCACAAATTTTGCTAGAATTAAAGAGGGAACTTTCTTTGCTTACTGGCATAAGTGTAACATAATAAAAAGTGAGGATAATTTTTTTTTTTGTTTTTATATTTATTTTATACTGCCTGCAAACTCCACGAGCTGATGCGTGTGCCACAGACCATGGAAGCTTATATACACATCTTGTATAGCTGTGGGAACATTGACAATGGGTCAGACCTACAAGCCAATGGACCACTGGAAATACTCAAAAAGGAAACAACATTCTTAATTCCTATGTAATAGCTTGGGGGTCTTTCGTTTAGGTNGCTTACAAGTAACACTGTCCTAGCACCATGTGCGTTCACCAGTTTTTAAAAAAAGGTGCTCTAACTTTTCTGCCAAGTTTTGTCAGTGACTTCAAAATGAGAAATGGGGAGAAGAAATCATTCAGTCACAAGAATTCTTGTCAAAGTCTAAAGGGATGGTAACTGAAGAAAAAAAAAAAAGCATAGAGTATGTCATATATATTTTATGTTTACATATATAATGCCATTTTTTTTCAACTTCAGATGACTATACCATAAAACGTTAGCAATGCATTTAATAAGGACTAAAAACAGAATTTCAATATATATATTTTTTTATTTTTATTTTTTTATTTTTTAGAAAAAAAAGGAGACTTAACAGTGCAAAATCCCATATTTTAGGTTTTGGCCATCTGATTTACAATTCTGGAAATCAAGACACAGATATACTACAATTATTCCACCACAGTAGCTGTCAGGCAATAAATCGAATGAGATCTGAGGGGTTGGCAAGTGTTTGTGATATTACAAGATAATCCTTGCACCAAGGTATTATATCTGTACTGTAATGTTAACATTTTGATTCTCACCAGAAAAGTATGACCACCTAATAAACGGGTAGGCCATATAACTTGGTCACAGCTCTAAAAAACAGCAGACAAAAAAAANGAAAAACAAAAACAAAGCAAAACAAAAAAAAACACAGGAGCATCTATGTCTGCATCACTGGTGACTCCTTAACTTAGTGCAATTTCTTTGTCCATGTCCTGTCTTCACCACTGGCATTGATGGTAAGGCAACAAATGAACTGAACCACGATGAAAGACTGCATGCAGCCACATGGAATATTAAGTACTCAGAAGGGAGACCCAATAAACCTTAAAAGCATAAGTTTGCCAATTAACAAGTCTATATCTTGTTGTGATAGCACCAATTCAAAATATGGTTAAATCCCCCTTCCCCCCCAGGACCAAAACACTAGACGGGTCTGCAAAATAAATGCTGTTAATATTTAGTTTTGCTAATGGCAGATCATCAAAAAGTTGTATTCAAAGTGCTATTAAATAGGCAGCCATTTTGCGAGCTCGCCTGGGGTGCTTTTACGTGGAGATATTAGCTTGAGAATACAGAGCATTATCAAAGATTTACCCAAAACACCCAAATACTCAGCGGCCAGGAGAGAAAGCAGGAGCAACACTAACTGTAGTATTATCGACATAGAGTCACATTGACTAAAGTTGCAAAAATAGCCAGATTAGAATATGTGCTTCTGTGGGGTACAGGAAAGACTACAATGATGACTACCAAAAACTCACTGGCCTCCTACCAGAATGTCACTAGCACCCAGACAAGNAGGCTACACCTTGGTACAGCTTTACACTAATAAACTGGGCCATAAACCAATTGACATGCTCACAGCCACCGATGATACTATGCAAGGGTCTGTCAGCAGCTATTTGAGAGTCCCAATTCTCCCAAGTGCAACATGTACTGGCAATCAGAGATCCATCATCTTCCATACTAACAATAAAAATATTATATCATAATAAAAATCTCCATTCACCAGGACGTGTGTACATTGAGCTGTAGATGTAAATTAAAATTAAACATACTTTGGCAAGAAGCTCAAATGAGCATTCAACACCTCCCCATCCCCACAAGAGTAAGGCCTTATAAGTCCATCAAGAACTTTGGAACCATGATGAGGGTGTCCTGTCCAGAAGGCCAGATGTGGGCTAGTTAGTTCTAATAAGCACAAGTTTATAATGATCTATGACGCAAATGTATGCATTGAATAAACTCTTTAGACAGGGAAACTGCATCTACTATCCCAATCTAATGGACTCCAAATACATCACATTGACCTAATTACCAAGGGAAGTTGAAATTTAAAAGTACAGCTAATTGAAATAGGATTTTACACTGTCATGAAATGTATTTGTAGTAAATTATCTATGTATGAAGCAATTGAACAGGGGACTTGAAGTCTAGGGGGGTTGGGGGGTTGGGGAAGGTAACAGGGGTGACAGAAGTAAAAATAAAATAAATCAGTTGTGGTAAGATTACATCTGTGATGCCTAGATTGTCAAACAAAAAAACATGGCACGAATAAAAAAAACAAAAAATAGGAGTACCAGGCTACATTGCTTGCATATTTGAGTAATGATTGAACACTGGCAGTTTAGAAATCTTAATATTTCAATATAGCAAACAAACTACATATAGTAATATTTGGGACATTATTCTGATGTACACCATTTTATATGTGATCTGTGTTGAAACTTTTAAAGCAACACTGACTTAAAAAAAAAAAAAAAAAAACTAATGTGTGTGTATATTATATATATATTACATATAAGCCCACAAGCTACTAAACATTCTTCAAGTAAAATTCCCTAAAAGTTTAAGTGTGCAAAACGGCAAAACGCATTGTAATAGAATGTGTAAGGTGAAAAAGGTANCTCTGCTGGCGACTAGGAAATACATTTATCACGGCTCCTTTTTCCTTTTCAGATAAATCTGCTTGAATCGCACACTGAAACATCCTGTACTCTTAAACGTTTACAGTCCATGAGATGGGGAAACAAAATCAGAAGCTTGCAGGCAGCACTAAAAGCAATNACAGCAGGTATATGATTGAAAAAAAAAAAAAAAGAATGCGATACTCGGACTCTGATTAACCACTGTGTGCACGAGAGGTCATCATACTCGTCTGTACAGCACGGACCATCCTCCTTGCACACAGGGGGTTAAGGCTTTACACACTTAGCCTTGATAACAAACGCTAGAAAAATTATCGTCGTTTAAACAGTTTGTAGTGAAAGGGAATAATTCCAAATGTTAAATGTTTGGTTTTTAACATAATTTTAATAAAAAAAAAAAAAAAAAAACCCCACTAAGGCCAGACATTTGCATGGATTAAAACATTAGTAATATATTTGCCCGTGTGTGACTCCTTAAAATACAGAATTACTATTTGGGTCTGATTGTGAAAGTTTAAAAATGGTTCAATCCTGTACCTCAAAAAAAAAAAAAAATCTGAACATTCCCTATAGCTGCCTTTTCTAGCACCATTATGCTCAAAATAAGGAGGAAAGAGAAAAAGGAAAAAAATAAAAGAAGAAAGCACAAATAATAAGCAGCGACAGTGGACAATCATATGTTCAGGATTTACGGTAGCACACATTAAACAGAGGAGCNTGTTGAAGCTTGAGATGGTACATGAATCAAGCTGGAAGTAGATTCAGGTTTAAATATTAAGTATCCACTGTATTTAATATAGGCATACAACAAAATAACCCTTGAACATTTCTAAGCCAGTTAAAATGTTATCTGTTGCCACACTGGCGATGAAGAGGCAGGAAGCGAACCTGGTATTTCACAAAGCACAAAATGAACTTCAGTTGGTGACGAAACACAAAAAGGAAGAAAATAAAACCCTACGTATACACATCTCCACTTAAAAAAAACAAAACAAAAACCCCCTTGGAATAAAATGGAAAGTGCCATCTTTATTTCTCCTAAGATTTAGATGTCCTTTGACACGAAAAGGATATTTACATAACATTGCTACGTAACCTTTTCTTATTTTTAGTTTTACTGTTTTTTTGTTTGCTTTTTTTATTTTAAGTTTTCTTCTCCTTTTTTTTCCTCATTCCATTGGACAACAGTGCCAAAAACCCTGCGGGGCAAAACAATATTGGTCAAGGAAAAAAGAAAATAATTGCTCCTATAACTGGTAGTCTGACAATGTAATTTGCCATTTAGAAAAGGTCCTTATTCAGTTTATTCAAGTTTGTCATTCTGTGGTTTTAATTCCCTCGATTTAAAACAAAAAAATAAACAAAAAACAAAAAAAAAATAAAAGGAAATAAAAGAAAAAAAATATTCAGACTTTCGTGATCTGATCTTCATCAAAAGGTTCATTCTCTGGGTCAGAGTCAGTGGTGTCAGAATATCGATAATGATCAGGTTCATTGTCACTAACATCCGGTGTCACAGAGGTGGAGCTGCTAGCTTCTGAATTTGAAGACTCTTCTACGGTTCTAGTGAAAAATAGCTTCACCTAGAAACAAAGTCAAATAATTAATAAATATGCAAATTATAAAAGTCAGCAAAGTCCCAAAAGAGAAAATAAAATAAATGAAAGTGGGAGTACAAAAGAAAAGCCCATGAGATGGCCGGGTTAACGCGAATTCAATGTCCTTACCTCAATATATACTTAGTCATCAAAACTATTTTGATGAAATTCACTCTGGAGGTACAAATGGCACAGCTGGCTAGATCTGGACAACATGGGTATGTGATTGATAAAATGCTTTAGCGTTTACATAAAGCCAACCATATAAAAGTTTTGTCGAGTCTGCTTATTAGCGTAAAGGTTACTTCTTAATACAGTTATTGCATGGAGAGTACCCCTTTCATCCAACCCTATATATACTTCTCATGCACCAGTCACAAGCGCATGGAATACCAGTCTTCTAAAACCCGTTTCCGTTACGTCCCCCACTCCTAGTTAGTTACGTCCACACCTTTCTATGGCAATTAAATCCAAATTGAGCTCAATCTTGTAACTATACGTAATTAGTTTTGCATTTTTACATGGAACATTTAATAGTTCAGCTGAAGGGAAAGAGCAGGGAAGGTGACATTTTAAAAACCAAACAGAACATTAAAGAGATGAAAGAAACATAAGAAAGCAGTAATTGCATCGATAGGTTTACTAGTACAGACACTGTATGAATATTAAACCCAACTAAGCTATGACTAATTCAGCGCTGCAAATGTTCATGTGATCATAGGACCTTGCAATATAGGACTTTTCTGGACACAAGTACTGGAAGATCCAAGTTCAGAACTGTNTCAATAGAAGACTGGATCTAGCCAGCAAGTATTGCTTAAAAGTGGCACCATAGGAACATGAAACTACTTTACCATTTAATGNATTGAACATAAGTCATCTTTGCATGTGGATTTTTTTTGTCCCAGGATTAAGGGATATTTCTAGGCAGTGTTCTTTTCAGATTCAGGAACTACTTGTGTGTAACTTACATGATTCCTCTCTCTCTCTAGTAACTGAACAGAATGTTTCTATTTGGAAATGTTTAGTGCCAAAGACTCCCAGGAGTAGGTGCTGTGGGGTTTTGGCAGCAGGGAAATGATATGGCATCATTTCAAGTGAATTCATCAAATAAAAAATGATTAAGCGACAGAGGATTGTATCAAGCCCACGCAGCGGACAGATCCCTTTGGGTAGTTTAATCTTTAAAATCTAAAGCAGAGATTCCCAAACTTTCTCACTTTGGAAATCGCAAAAGTCCCCAAAGTGTAAGCCCCCCAGGCGGGATATAACACTATGTTCTACAGTGTTATGTGCCGCATACAATGCAGGACGAATAAGGGCTGGCAACGCAGATAACGTGTAACCAGCCCTTACCCTTTACAATGTAATTTAGGGCGCACAGTTTGGAAACCACTGGGCTAAAGAAAGATCTNCAGCAAAATGGGATTATACTGCAGCCCAACACCCGAGAATGGCATTTTATAAAGAAAGAACATTAAACACAATGAAGAGACTTGTAATAAAGCTTACTTTGAAGTTTGGTGAGAAGTATCTGTTGGCCTTGTCTTTGTTAGCTTTATCTAGGTCGTTTTTTGTTAATGTGAGGGTGAGATATTCCCTGTCATTGTCGGAGCGTTCGGTGTTGTATATTCCATCAAGTTCTTGCTCTCCGAGTAATGTTCCGTTCTCTACTCTCTCCGAGTATTCATCAGGGCCAGGTACAAAGAAAGTATTTACCCAAAAATGAAACATTTTTTCCTAAAGCATAAAAAGAAAGAATGCAAAATTAGATTACAATATGCAGTCCCTACATGATATCAGAAGACATGGTGGATGAACTCAGAATGCCATTACTGCACAGATAACCTAAACGTAATCAGACCAAACATTCGCTGGAACTCCAGAAGCGTGACTAAAAATATTCATTTCATTCGGACAGGAGATCAATATGTTTAAGAGGTCTCCACTAAAGGATACATGGATAGTGTTTACTTCACTGCAGAGGGAAGATACATCATTAAATGCTATCCGTTACCTTAATGCATTCTACCAATAGTAACAATCCAGAAGCTGATTGGCTGCTTCAGATAGATGTCTTACTTTACAGACTAACATCACGGCTTAAATTTACATACAGGGAGATTGAAAATTGGTGATGTTGCCCATAGCAACCAGATTCAAGCTCACATTCTCCAGTATGTAAAATTAAACCAAGAGCTTTAATTTGATTGGTTGCTTTGGGCAACAGCCACGCTTCAAAATCCTTGCTTAGTAAAGTTAGGCCCAAGAGGTTGTTGAAGTGTAAAAAAAAAAAGCCTTCCAAGCCAACGATTAGTCCAATTAATTTCTACAGTCAACGGTAATCTCATTCCACAAGTTACATCTTAGCGGAAAATATTTCCAGTTAAAATAACTCAAAACGCAAAGCGAGGCCGTACTTGTGATCTTCTACCCAATGCAGCTCTAAATGATAAAATGGTGAGCTCACCATGGCTGCCTGATCATGTCCTGCTTTACATATCAATGAATAAAATGAATTATAATGCATAATGTTACATCACATTGAACTAATATGGAAAATCTATCATTAACATTACAATTCACCATAACCATCAGGAAATCTGAAACAAGCCTTTCATTTATAATTATTAAATGTATATTTATAGGGACATGTGCTCCTTCCTGCAACACCAATCATGTGTGCTCAGTTATGGAAACTGTGTGAAAGCCAATAGCTCTGTGCTAACACACAAAGTTTGATACGTTATGTATACTGGGAAAAATAAAATGGCCAGGTCCATTCAGGAACCAGTGACAATGGTTTGTATCAAATGGACTAGTTCCAGACTTGCGTACTATTGAACTTATGAGCGAGTGGGCAAAACCATGTTGAATTGTAGAGTTAAATTTCATCAGCTGCAAATAGTTGTAGAGTTGTGAGATGATGTTTCCAGCACAAGTNTAATAACAGTGTAACAGTAACGCTGGTCAGTATCTGTGTGCAACATGCAACAAAAAAGTATTCTCCCTGCATGCACACACTGACCCCCCCCCCCCCCAATTCAACATGGTTTTACACACTGGTTTTCACTGCACTGAAGGTAAGTGACCTCATTTAAAACAGCTAAGGACTAGTTCACCTGTTTCACATGACCTGCAGACTAGAAGACCTGCCAATAGTTTAGGATCGAATACACGACATGTGCTTGCAAGCAGGTGGTATGTAAATATTTAATCCAATACCGAGCTCTACTTGGACTCCCAGGAAGAGCGGATAAGAATAAATGGCACCACAACTTACATGTACAAGGGCATCTGTTCACATTCCTCAGTTAACACAGTGAAACGTATGAGAGAGCACGGATATGGAGGATTTTTCTGGCGAGTGTTATAATGGGCCGATTTATCATCCTGAAAATGGATGTTCTCCACCGCGCCCGGTGTGTGACATTAGAGAATGGAGAATGTTTTCTTGACAGTAAAGCAATTTAGTTGTCAAACAACATACAGAATGGTTTAATCACTTCAGAATGACACAGAAAATAGTGGTGTTCTAATAGATCATCAACCTTAATAGTCACAAAATACATGTGAAGACTAATTGTCCTGGCTGATGCACTATGGGTGGAAACATCCGCTTCAACAAAGCAGCACTTTACATACTACCATCTCTATTAAAAGCTTTCTATTGGTATACAACTGGAAAATGGATTTCACCATTTGCAACTACACAAATTTTGTTTGATTATCCATGTATAAAAACTACGACACAGTGCTCCGTTCCTATGCAAGGACACATACAGCGCGCTGCAGACCTACAGAACCATCCACCGCAATACAAAGCTTCAGCGGAACCAGGAATTTTTATTTAGGGCGGATGCGCATTCCCTGCATCAACACTTGTGTCACCTGCATCTTAGCTGATCATATTTTCTTTGCAATGAAGATGTCAGTTCATTCAGGACAACTAACCTTTTTCATCATCTTGTTCTGTTTGTGGAAAAACTCAACCTTTATGTCTCCACAAACAGGAAGAGGCTGTGGGAAATCAAAATACATGTATTTCTCTTCTCGTCTTGTAGGTCCTGTGGAGGATGTAAAGATCTTAACCTTCAGTTGATAGATGACAAACTGAGCATCTAAGGAAAGAAAAAAAGACAGACATATTAAATATCAGCAAAGCCATATGTTATGCCACAGCAGCTACTCATTTGCCTTACTGAAGTCTGCCAATAGTAATAGGGATCCTGCATGGTCTTTGAATGTGTACCGAAGCAGCAGATCCAGGCAAACACTGCACCATAGCATCTGTATGCATCAGGGTGGCACATGCATTCACTGTCAGCGTCCTCTCAAAAGGAACAATAAAATAAGTACAGTCACCAAACGGTCACAATCACAGCGCTAAGAGCCAAGAGGAGTGATACAAAGCCATCTCTGCACCCAGAGCCAGGCAGTAAGATATGATCAGACAAAGAGCAACAATGTACAGAGGTGATCCTAAGGGGTAACCAACTGGAATAAGCCAATTGTGAGTTCATGATCATTACAAAGAAAGTAGCAACACAACTCTAGACCACAAAAATGCTATTGAAAGCAAAAGGGGTAGAATAATCCTATAATACCAGATTATTTATATTTACACCAAGAGAAATAGTGACCACAAAAAGAACTCCAAGTGTAAAAGGCAAGGAATGGTAACCTATTCCAGGGTTAGGACACACTAACTAGGTGATAAACGCCAAAATGTCCAGATCAGAAAGGGTGGAAGGCCAAAAATAAATGAGGAGATGAAAAGCACAATGTGTAATAGAGAGACACCCAAGAAAGAAAAATCCAAACTGCTTTACAAACCAAATAGCAAGTCATACTGGCAATGGCGGGAGCTCATTCTGTATGACCAATCAGAAACCATAGCATAAACAGCCACATAGAACACAATAAGCATAGAGGAAAGGAAGTCCACGGGGGAGGGAGCAGAAGACTAATGCCAGAAAATGGGGCACAGCACTGCATTTACCAAGGAGTATAATAATCAATGCAAACACCAGTGACTAGTTACACCAAAAGCAGTCATTGTAACCACCTGCTCATATGCCAAAGCACTGCATAGTGCTGCCCAATGTGGGAATGTTAACCTAATAATCTGACTTTAGACCTACCGCCCGTTACGACCACTCTGGGTAGTTCAAAAGGTGTGCACACAGGTGATGGACATATTGCATTGAGTATTAAATGGCAACTCCATCACATACCACGTCTAGCCTAAAAACAGAAAACAAGATATACTTCTTACACTTACTGCATGTTCCGCCGCTGAACATTGGAATAGTTTCAAACATCATTTTGTGAAACAACAGTGCCACTGGTCTGTAATCCAAATTATTCTTTAACAAGTAGCTGTAGTAATACACATAGCGCCTTTGGCTGGGAATTGTCACACCCTAAATAGATACAAGGAAGAAAGAAAATGTTAAAATGAAAGCGACAAACCAAATAAAAACAAAAAACAGTCTATGGTAAATGTGTTAATCCTAAAAGCAAACGCAACACTACTGTCGCACAGAAAGCCACGCACATTGGTGCCCATCCATCTGCTCTGTTCTATATTTAAAAGGGTAGTTTGTAATTTACATACACACAGTAGTATTATACACGACCTGCTAGGAGCAGTTTATTTTCCACAGAAAATAACCCATTTTAAAGGTAAATAAATAAATTAAAAAATCTAAAATAAATATTAAAAATATTTTTTTTCCATCCGTTTCCATTGATAAAAAAAAGACCAATTCCAATTATTTGTATTAATGGCTGTGTGCTGCTATGATTTCTATCACCTGAATTTTTATTTTTTTTTTTAAATGGGATAAAAGCGCTGTGGTTGTAGAAGCCGCAGCCTCTGCACACACAGCTCTGGCTGGACATTGTGTACACCTAACACTCTGGATCCAATCCCTAGCGTGCAGAGGAGGAAAGAACAATAATTAGAAGGTAGGCCTTGTTAAGGCTATTCAATCAGAAGTGGCAGTAGTATGGGACTGTCACACAGGTGACAAGTGGAATTGCAGGAATGAAAGGGTTTTAATAGCTGCCATGTTTACACTAGACCAGTGGTTCTCAAACCTTTCCTCAGGACCCCCTAACAGTGCATGTTTTCCAGGTCTCCTTGCTGGAGCCCAGGTGTGTTCATGACTAACTGATATATAACGAAAAAGCTGCAATAAATTACACGTGATGGCGCAGGCTGCAGGCGCACACTGCACATAACTAAGACTTCAGCTATATTATGTCTCCAGCTAAGACGCCACACCATAAACCTTTGTAGGCAGAAACAGAGCTACTAACCTTTTTGTCCCGGGTCCGCACTTCTCCATAAAAATCTAATGCTTCTTGTGCCTTCAGGAACTTTCCTCGATGTAGCAAATAAGCGCAGATCATTACTCCTGTGCGTCCTTTGCCAGCTTTACAGTGGATTGCCGCTACATTGTCATTTTCACTTAGCCATTGGTCAAGATCTTCACAAAATGGTTTTATTAGTTCTAACTGTGGGGGATTGTGGTCTTCAAACGGATACTGTGCAACTGGAGAAGAGTGCAGCGATAAGTATGAGAAGCTGTGACACAGTTACTTGGCCTCAGTGCATGTTATTCTGTCCAGTAATTCTGGCACACAATTGCAACCTTGCTGTATTTTATGTATGTTAATATTATTTTATGGGTTTTGAGTTCATTCTGTGTTTGGAGCTGCAGGAAATCTGACATCTAGATCTAGCAAATAATTTGTTACTTCTGGAACACTCAGATTACACTGGAATACATCAGAGTAGGACATATTTGATATTTAATGTATCGCACAAGGCTTCTGGAAAGGTGCATGGCAATCTCATCAACCCAAGTGGTTTAAAGAAAACAATCATTTGAGAAAATAAACATGGTCTGTTAAAACAACATTTACTGGAACACCAATTACTTTAACATGTGCATGAAAAATGACCTACCTCTGCAGCTAAATTTGTTGGTATCATAATGTCGTTCAGCACATCTAGAACACAAAACAGATCACGTTTAGAGCACAGCTTACACTACCAAGAAAATACTAATTACTAAATATTAGAGAAATTGTGAAACAATTAAAATAAAAAAAAAAAACCACATAAATCTGGTTTTGCAATCTCAATTTGCAGGTTACTCTCGTAGAACACATTACTCTGCATTATTTAAAGCATTGATCTTGGACAGATCTGGAGAGTGTGATGTCATTATTGGCTTGGCTCCTTAACAGGACTCATTACAATCAGAGTCTGACTTTGGAAAGTGGCCTATGTGAAGGACATGTCTACCCATTCTTAGATAATGTCTACCAGAGAGATAAAAGATACTGAGCCATTGTGAAATGGTAAAGGTTATTTTAAACTTGCTTGCAGTAAAAGGGTGTATCATTTTAAATAGATGCTTTCCAGTTTCTTGTATAATCATGGTGTACAGCCGGAGTGCCACTTAATGCTGTGACCACTGTTTATTACAGGTCCCCTTCAGCAGTAAGTTAGAGACCAGGACCTATATTTACTAAACTGCGGGATTGGAAAAGTTCCCCGTAAGAGCCAATCGGATTCCAGCTCTGTTTCATTTTAGCTACTGTAGAAGGTGAGCTTAAATCTGATTGGTTCCAATCCCGCAGTTTAGTAAATTTAGGCCCAGTTCTTTAGAAAGCTTCCCATGTGATAAGCCACATATATGAACTGGAGTTATCAACAACTGTTTTCTTGATACATAGTCGAGATTAGAGATAGATACACACACACACACATACGTGTGTATGAAATAGCAGTATGTACACAATAAGATTATTATAAAAAAACAACCCATCACACATTATACAAACACCTGCGGGATTTCCACAAGCTCTTCCCAAACACTCCCAAGTCCATTGCACTGTCCATGGCTTCTATTCCCATTCACCACATGGTTACAGGCCATGAAGTGGGCTCCTTTCCAAACCATTTAAAAGTAGATCAAGTAACAGGAACGGCTGCCAAAATTCCATTTAACCTCATCACACCACCAACACAACTGAGCCAAAAGAGCTCGCCATTAGACTCCTACAACTACTTGTTTCAGACATTAGTCAGGAAAACAATACCCCTGCACCCTGTATACTGAAACGCATTTCACCCAAAGCCGATACCTGAAGAAAAATATATAAGAGGTAACGTAAAATATACTTACAGATTGTAGATCTTGTAATGGTTTTTATGCTTTGAGTCCAAAAACCTTGAAGAGAGAAAATAAATAATTAGTTATGTAAAATATCACACAAATACTGCAGAGTAAAGAGAAAGCAGCACACATAGTATATTAAAGAAACAATACTTAAAGAGTAGGATACAAAAAGGACTACTAAAACCTACTTAACGGCATCTAAAAGGAAATAATTTTATAATTTTATTAGAACAATCCGCACAAGTTATGGCTAATGTTTCTTCGCTGGGTAAGGTCCCCTCCTGCAGGCCCAATCTGTGTGAATGCACAGCGCAAACCATTCTGTCATTTCAATGGTAACATGCAGCAGCCAATCCTAAGGGGATGTTCAGACATTTATATATATATACTACCCAATGTATTAGTATGCATTCAGCCATCCTATATTTAATGCAATCATTTTCAGAGTTCAGTGACTGGAGACTAATGATACCATTTAGTAAGAATGAGCTGGTGCACTTCTATGGTGCGTTTTGCATTTATTTAGTTTAAATATGGATGTACCTAAATCCAATCCCAATATAAGCACTTTGGTGGGGATCCCAGCTCTGGATTTACTGTATTTAGCAGGGTTTGGAAGCAGATTTAAAGCTTTAATCAGAGCTGCAGTCTGAAATCTCTCCAGCGAGCGAGAGAGCAGCACGGATGGCGATCAGCAGAGGCCCTTTGCTATATATTGAAGTGGTGGGGGCTATTGGTCACAGTTCATACTCAAGCATTAACACGCAAGCTGTGAGACAGAGATTGATAGAGCCTCTTATTAGACGATGGTCACATACAGCGACATAAATATATACATGCACCCTTCATCCACTTAGCTAGTCCTCTGGCTAATGAGCGAGGAACGAGTATGACATGTAGGAGCACAATGCATGCCCTGTAAACCTTGTCCCATGCACCTGCATATGGCAATGGTCAATAGGCTATCCACACACAGTGTGTACCAAAGGAAGTTTAAGTGTCTTTACAGTAAACAGTAGGGAAATAAAAATATAATATTGCCCCCCAACCCCCCCACTCCTTCCCATCCTCAAAGAAAGATGGATGAAGGGTTCTTTGATGTGAGAATGTGTAGGCATTTCTCCCACTCCGGCTCTCCCTTTACTCCATCTGTTATTCACTTCCTGTTTGGCTCCATGACAGTATCGCCTGCAGGAATAAGGCTTTCCAGGGAGCTTATTGCTGCATCCGGAAGCATCCACTGCAACAGTCCAGGATCATTAGTGTCACAGTAACACTGCACTTTATGCACCTTTCATGTGATAGAAGGATCACTGCAGGTTACACAATACATATGGTGTGGTATACACAGATATAGTGACTGCACGGTGCCATCAATACGAGCAGTAACGCTATCAGTCACCAGTGTGTACGCTTTATACGCAAATATTACTTGTGCAAAACTATGAAAATAACCTTTCGCATATCATACACAAGGTGGAATATGCAAGTGTGTGGTCAAGCTACGTATGCTCCCAGTCCTTTCATAGGGGCTGACATTCTTCATTGTTAATGGGATCACTTTGCAAACCAATGCAAATGCCGCACATATTCAGGATGTGCACTGAGTAAACGTTCATGTTTATACCATATACTATGAAAGAAACGAGTGCAGACACTATTTGTATGTCTTGGTACATGAGAAGATATAAAATCATTTTAGAAGGGAAAACCTAGATGTCAAACCACTAATGGAAAGAACCAAAAAAAAGATTTTATTTTTTTTTAGCATGAAAAGGAACCAAACTGCAGTTTCTATGCAGCGGCGCCAGAACTTCCTCATTCCTGCTACAGAAAACCTAAGTACACCATAGAATCACAGCACCAGAAGAATGCTTATCTCTGCTGTATGGGGTGATCCTTCCTTGTGTAACTGGTATCTATAGCATGTTCCACCTTTATTTGTCATTGTACACACTGGCTGAAAGCCAAACCCTGTACTGGTAAGTCTGAAAGACACAATCACATGTACTGGGGATACGCTCTGAAGGCAGCTCCCATTTTACAGGGGGTCTAGAAAGCAGCAATATAACTATAATCAGAAAACATCACACTCATCTACACGCCAGACACGGCTTACTATACTCCCCCGGAGCAGTGAAGGGTTAAACTCATAGCACCAGAGAGGTCTTTACTTCCTGAGCATCAGACATTGGAAAGGTATGCACTCCCCCGCATGTGTCTAGACACTCCTGTACCACCACCTCCACACACTTCTAGCTCCGTTTCATCACATTAAAGACTCTCATCAGTTAACCATTCATGGCGAAAGAATGCTCATAAAAGTGCAACATATACTCGATTGGCCATTGAGTTGTACATCCACAGGCACATGACAGATTCAATGGGTATGGTGAGGAGCAATGGATTAAACTCATGTACAAGACCCGAGATAATCCGCAACTCAACCAGAAAACATCACTTCAAAGTTACTTACTATTATAGGGTTCCAAGATAGAATCGTCCGGCTCAATGTTTAATATAACCATGTACATAAGCAATGCCTCTGCTGAGACCTAATCTGTCTGAATATTAAAGTCCCTGTTCCTTAGGAGACTAATAATAATTATTCTACACTTTGCTCCATACCATTCACTGTGCGCAAACCCAAAGGGTAATACATTGCAATACAGAGTCCATTGCACCGTCACATCACAATGATAAGATATAAGAGTACTGGAACAGTTACACCAATGGCTGAATAGCTGGATAAAACACAGAAACCACACACCAGCAAGTGACTAATGTCATGCCATCTTCTAGGATATGGACTCATCATGTGCTTCTGCACAGCAAACTTCTGCTTTGGACCAAGTACATCAATGCAATAGGCAGACACATTAAATGTGTTTTAAAAGGTGTCTTATTGCCACATTTGCAAACCTCTATACACTTATGGAGGCTGGGGTTTATAACAAGGGATTCCACGTTCACAATCTATGCAATGGACACGAGCAAGAGCGTGGGTTATACCCGTGCAATCCTATTTCACAACTACAATGACAACTGGAGGTAACAATGAGCATGCAGAATGTGTACACTGACCAATCTGACTACACACTGTTCAGATATCTGCCTGTGCAGACCCTACCCACAATGTACAGTCTGATGGAGCACACATATTCTTCAATGTCATACCCAATGCTCTAGAACAGGCAACCTGCTGCTCCAGGTGTTGTCAAACTACAAGTCCCAGCATGCTTTAACTGCACAGACAGTTCATACCTGGCAAAGCATGCTGGGGCCTAACTCCTACTCATGTTCAGATTACCACTCCTGTGATTGGATATTAAACACTCTGTATAAACCAATCAACTTTTAAGTAAACCACTAGGGTTTTTTCACTGTTCAGACTGGAGCCGGGAGAAACCCTTCAGTATATGCAGGTCTATCTAAATCCCAGGTAAAAAGACTTTCAGGCTACCTGGCAATCTGAACGGGGTATAACTGCAAGACAGATCTTATTCTGTGTGAATGTAAACATCCCTTTATATATTAAAGACTATTCTTTCCCTGGTATAGCAAACCCTTTATAACATCCTCACGTATAGCCCTTAAGCTGTGAACTGTTTTCTCTCTGGTCATTGTCACACCCCGGGTTATAATACAGGCTAGTGCCATCATTTTCTCTTATATAGGAAAGGGGTCCAGTTCCACAATAGCGATTGCACAGTGAATACCTTCCCAGCCTTAGGATTTGGATGGATAACCTAGAAATACGTTCTGAAACATTGGCCAAGCAGTGTGTATAATGTGACTACAGCGTCACAAAAGCCGGCTGTTCCCTTCTAATAGACCCAATTTGATTATAAAGCAGAACAAAGGCGTCCAGGAGCCACCAGCCTTATGACGCTGTTTACGATGGATGGCATTTGGGTGCCTTTGTGTAGCTACACATCCTGTTAGAAAATGAAGGAAGTTGTTTAGACAATGCAACCTGGGTCACGTATAGTTCACTTGTAGCCAATCGGTAAGGACGGAGCTTTATCACCAGATATGAAATCAAATCTAGAATATAGGGCAAGAGTACATTGCATATGTTTGAGCAGGCAGTATCCCAGACTAAACCCAGAATAATCCAAACTAAAGCTGGGAATACACTATAAGATAAATTGTTCCAATCGAAAGATTTTTCAAGAGTGGGCAAAACCATGTTGAATTGCAGGGGAGGTAAATTGAATTAATTGCAATCAGTATTACAGGTGAGAGATGATGTTTCCAGCCCATGTCTAATATCAGTGTAACAGTAACACTGGTCAGTATCTGTGTGCAACATGCAACAATAAAGTATTCTCCCTGCATGCACATACTGACATTCATTTTACCTCCCCCCCCTGCAATTCATCATGGTTTTACCCACTCTTGAAAAAATCTTACGATTGGAACAATTTATCTTATAATGTATGGCCAGCTTAACAAGCATGCTGGGAAAGAATACACAGCCGTCACCAGCCAATGAAAATGAACTACTAAGCCCAAACTATTCAATACCCAACTCATGGTTAATACGATCCTTGTAACTATGCAAATTGTTATACAAAAGTACATTGTAGGATCCTGAACCATTGGGAGTCATTTCCTCCCATATTCAAAGTCAGCATTTAACACACACAAATCCATACTATATTCAGCAATGTGAATGTCACGTATAGTCCATAGCACATGCAAACACTGAACTTAACAGATTGTCAATGAGCTCTAACTGCATTTCAGTAACATGTAACAAATATATACAATTAGTAAGAAATCTTATAGTGTATTAGGTGAGGACAGTTCTTCTTAAGCCATGAGAAACGTGGCCCCTGCATGGCAGTGTGAGCTCATCCCAAACAATAGACACAGCTGCAATACATATTATCATGGCACCGCATCCAGACTTGTACTTCTAAAAGTTATGAGTGGGTAAAACCATGTTGAATTGCAGGGGAGGTAAGTTTCATCTCAAATTTCAAAATGCACACAAACAAGAACATTCATTTTACCTCCCCCCGCAATTCAGCATGGTTTTGCCCGCTCATAACGTTACGCTTGTCAATTCAAGTCTGGATCTGGTCCATGGAGATGAAATAACATTGCTAAGAATGAAGATTAAACCAGACGTCTCAAGTAACATGAAAAAGAAAGACGGGAAACGTGTCACTTACCTTACAACATCGTCTATATTGTTTCTGTATACACCTTCAAGTCTTTCTGCTGGAAACCCCATCGCAATGATGTTGGGATAAATATCTGAGCGTTGTTCGTTAAGGAAAATAATTATTGTCAATTTGCATAATAAATAAGACTTTATATTCCATGTCATACAGTTATCAGCAAGTCAAGATCTGCAACATATGAGATATCTGTATGTACAGAAGACACACTAAAAGTCACTATCCAGACACAATAACCCAAACTTGTGTCAATAGAATGACATGGCTCAAGTGATATGCTGTATTACATTATGTGACTATCAGTCTGTAATAAACATAATACCTGATCATAAGCCATTGATAACAGATACTACCTATAGCTCTATTATTGTATGAGGACACATTGAAAGCTACTTTACAATACTTCCGTCACCCTATGCGGCGATCACATAGATAAAGGTAGGAAACACAGAATAAGCACAGAAATGGTGCTGCTGCCATTGATTGTACTGGGAATCACAAGCGATAATCACGGGACAGTCTCACACCAGAGGACACGTTTGCTTTATTACCCCTGGAGGAAAGCGGCAGGCTACCTGCGGCTCTCCAGGTGTTGTCAGACTACACGTCCCAGCATGCTTTAACTGCATAGACATAGTTGAATCCTGACAAAAAGCATGCTGGGACTTTAACACCTGGAGAGCTGCAGTTTTGCCATCCAAAATTGCTTCATAACCCCTTCAATGTTACCCGCCTCTATACTGATGACAATTCATTTCAATACAGCACACATTACATCAGGGTGCCCTGTACTATGCAAAGCAACATAAGAATGACCAGTGAATGGGACGGGGCTATATAAATAATAATACAGTGCAGAAACATACAAAGAATTGTTTCATTAATGAAGAGCATTCACATACTATCCCTGGGAAGAGTAAGAGCATGGATAAGGGAAAGGCCACAGCTTCTAATTATGAAAATATGCGGATTGCTACAACATATGTCTATAGACTGGATGGGAAATAGAAGCCTAGAACACAAGCAAGCCTCTGCACCTTCACCTGGGATGTGGTGATAAATGGCGGAGAGGCGCGTTCACTGGATAAACTATGTTTGGTAAGTGCAACATCATTGACTTCTTACACGTGAAACGTAACAAAGTGAAAGGCCACATTTAGCACAATGTGTGTATGGGGTTACTACAACCAGCAGTTACACAGGGAGCAGAAACATGGATCCATCCTTCTGTTACTGGACAAGAGTGCAGAACAGATCACATCGCAGAGCAATGATCCGACTACAAGAGGGAAAATACAGACATATGACAAACACATGTGACAACACAACTCAGTGTTAATGGTGTCACAACACGCAATACCCATGCACAGAATAGGATATCCTCACGGCTGCAAACATAGGGAAAGGAAGAGTTAACGTTTTGCTGGTTTTATAAAAAATAAATAAAATAAAAAAACCTGGTGAAATGTATACGCTATATAAATCATTTTATCTACAATGTTTAAACTCCACACTGGCAGAACACACATGCAATGGCTCTGCTAATGTCAGCCCACTCTATTAGTCAGCTCCTTCCTCCGTCACATTCTCCCATCCCCCAGCACTTAGTGGAGCTATGGAGAGGAGCTGCAGGAAGCAGGCAGTGCAATGGGGCTCACACTCCCTTATACAGTGACTTTCCTCATGTAACAATATAAGGTTTCCCATACACTTATAACGCTGGTGAATGATAGGGACAGAGGAGGCAGTTACATGTATGGTGCAGACACGTTTCCAGCCGTACCCTGTGTGTATAACATATGGAGGACACTGTGGGAAAGGACTCTCTAGCTTCTGGCATATAGCCTGTAGTAGTTTTATCATCAAGGGCCATCAACTGAATAAAGATTGTGCCCAGGAACACATGATGAACCAGCACAGATCCAATGCAATTCCTGTGCGCACAGGAGACTATTGCCCTCATCCCTATCATTGTCACATGAGACAGGGTCTGTATAGCAGAGCCTGCTAGTACTATCAGCACAGAAGCAGTCACCATAAACACTTCATGACGGGCACCAGCCATCCAGACCTGGACGGGCACCAGCCATGCAGAAGTTTTGTAATCCACAGAAAAACTTTTGCTATACAAAATGACATTAATAAGTCTCACTAGGAGTGACACAAGCTTAATCCATTCAACAAGAAGCCTCATGAGGGTCATAATTACATGTACAGTAACAGTGATCTGTCTCTGGGTGCTATACAGCCATTGGAATTCAGCACTACGCTCAATCCTGTGTCACATTGTACACCAGGATCTGGTGAGGGTACAGCAGTACATTGCTATGATCCTTCTCACAATGGGCCAAAGCAAGGGATCAAGATGGCACATTGGACAGGATCCAGACCTCCAAACACTTCCACAAATATTTAACTTCCGTTCTATTGTAAAGTCAGTGTGTGCGAGGGGAGAGAGCTTCTGAAACCAGGCCCCGGCCCATAAGACTACCTTTATGATTACTGCAATCTATTACACTGACCCCATGCTGCTGGCAATAGGTGCAATATGGTATCTGAAACCCCGGACCCTATACAGAAATACAGCTGGGGCAGTAGCACTGATCGCCTTCAGGTCTGGAGGAGAAAGGGGCTGAAGCGCTGGCATGGAAGGGGACATAAAGCAGCATCTGTTCTCAGCCATGGTGCAGGCTTCTCTGCAGTATCTCCTCTTTCAACAGTGAGCACTTTGTGCTCGGGCTGCCGCAGCCAGTCCAAGGAAAACGCCTTTGGTATTTCCAGCATAGGGGATATATTCATGGTGTCTGCCAAGCTCATTTCTGAAGTGACTGTACTTGAAAACAGCACTGTTATATACGAAACTTCAAATCCTGGGGCAGGAAATCATCTTTTTTGGCTTGAAACCCTTTCAGAAATGTTCTTCGAAGAATGCCTGTGTTACTCCCCCCCAGAGCTAATAGTAGACAGCACATATGGATCGAGCATCACACGGGAGACGCATTAGGACCGTCAAGAGATGCTGCACCACCAATGGAAGCATTGAAAAGGGGATTGTTTAGATTTAAAGAAGGAAACCCAAAAAACACAGCAACATTTTATAAAGTAGACATCTGTCGTGCTACAGCTCTGAAGACACACAGCACAATGCATGCTCCATCGTCACCATCTGTGTTACATCTTATGCTGGTCATGTATCAGCGATCAACATGTGCTGCAAGGTCAAACATATACCATAATATTTAGGGTTCACTTAAACTAGCCACACACTGAAAAACATCTGGAAATCTCCAATAATCAGGGCAATGACTGCAAGAAAAAACCCAAAACACCTAAAATTGTGTATTACCACAGACTACTGAATAACCACTGCATGGCCCCAATATAAGGACTATTTACAATGAATGGACGCATGTTCTTCTGGTCTATCCACAATTCATACGTTTCTAGAGCTATATACACAATCATTATTACAGTCATTGATGAGTACTACATTCATATATAAAGCAGCTACATGACATTCAGTGGCTGGTACATTAGTATCTGGATCAATACACTGGAAGCCGCTGTTTAGCACCAAGTCTTTGCACATTCTTGTCACATAAGGTCAAGGAAATAGGGGTCCAAAAATCAGACTTGCCCACATACTGCACAATATTGATAGCTTGCTGCAGGATACAGCCAAATGATAAAGTTACCAGACCCTAGAATTTCTGGACCAATCATTTGATGTGCTGGATATCCACAATAGAGCTATACTTGATCCTGATACTTGGACCAATAATCACAGTAGTGTATACCCACCAATCAACAGGAGGAGGTCACCCCATGATGGTCTGCTCCTGCACTGTGCACCCTCAGGTGAGGTCACCCCATGATGGTCTGCTCCTGCACTGTG
>JABWIB010003263.1:46971-57681 GCA_016617825.1 Platyplectrum ornatum | reverse complement strand
CCCTCTCTGGGTCTGTCTGTCTCTTCCCCCCTGGCTCCTAGATTTTTGGCCTGGCCCCTAGATTTTGGGAAAATTTGCTATACTATATAATGTAAATACTATGGGAATGGAAAAGCAACCCATGGCAAGCAATCCGATTCTAGCTTAAATTATATAGTGTAAAAAGAAATCAGGAAATAAAATCTGATTGGTTGTTATTGGCATCATCTCCAGTTGTCCATTCCCGCAGTTTAGTAAATATAGGCTTAAATCCATTTTCACTGCATCCACACACTGTAAGAAAGGAGGGGGGATCTGAATCTTGTAGATCCAGATAAAAGCATTGCAGTTCAGAGAGTAAATGCAAAATGCTGAAATTTTACAATCCTACCAATCAGATACACAGACCCACATACAGTTATTACATCTATTTAGCGTTGTTTATAATAGATCTGTGCTCCCCATTGCATTGCAACATTGAAAAAGCAAAATACAACTGCAATGCAGTCATCAACTGTTGCTTGTTGTTCTGCTCACAGGTGCATGTTGCCACATTAAAATCACTCAAAATCATAATGACAATAAGTTGGCTTCATACTTACCATTTCTAATGAATCTACAATTTTGGCACACAGAAGAGCCCCAGGTAAGTCAAAATAGTTGTCATAGAAATAGTATTTGGCTGTAGGGAAGAAAAAAGTAGGAAGAGTTCATACAAATCAAGCTACTATAATCAGTTACTAAAAACACATATCATATGACTTATACATTATTTTTTTTGACAAATATTTGAATACAGGATCAAGGTGTCCCCTGGGTCTAAAAAAGTGCTTTTAATGCATGGTACACACTAGTACACAGTGGGATATTTTGTATATCATTAACAAGGCAGTATGTACAGGGACATTGTGTAGCTGGAGATTGTTACCTTTATGATGTGTACCCACCATTAAATATAAAGGATGGTTCTTTTTGGATAAAAACTCCTTTTCTTATTTTAAATGAATTTGATTAAAATATGCATCCACGGGGTCCCGCATATACAGCGTCCTCCGTGCAGGACAGAGACGCCGCAGCACAGGAGAAGGTGCTGGGCACCGCTGTGGTGCCCAGCGAAGACATCATACGGGTGAGTGTATTTTAACTGAATTTATTTCTTTTTTTTACAGGTATTTTTTTTTTTCTAAACAAACGAACATCGGAGATCAATCAGGAAATCCGTTTGATCTCCGATGTCGTTTGTTTAGGTTTCCCGGCGTTTAGTCGCCGTTGGGGGTTTTCGTTGTGTCCATCCACGGACCGAATTCTATCCAAAGCTCACGATATTCGTGAGCTTTTGATGAAATTCGGCCCGTGTATGGCCACCTTAACTTGTACGGTTTTCCAGCAACTGTGGCTTTAGTTACATTGTGGCTTTGTCAATCCAGTTACATATGTTTGTGTTATCTTCAAAAAGGTATATTTTCCCCTTCATATCAATTGTAATATCATACCAATAAAATATTTAATAGCATTGGTACAGATCCCTGGGAAACCTTAACACCTCTAGATATGATTCCATTTATTAAAACCATTTAAAGCCTAACAGTGTGTGATGTGACACAATGCAAAAGACTTTCTGAAGGCTAGATAAACTGTGTTTACAGCTTTTCCTTCATCGATTACCTTAGTATCCCAGTCAAAAAACAGGCAATAACATTTCTTTGATATGATCTCCCTCAATGAATTTATGATACTTGGTATCCTGCAAATTACTGAATGTTAGGAAATGATATAATTTGTTGTGTTAACAGACTCTCTGGACAATAGTTGGCATGAACACAGAAGCAATGATATAGTGCCAGCCCCACTGGTCAATTTTGATTGGGGAGCTGCAAAGTTTACATAGATTGCAATTAAAACAGCAATGTTCCATTGCCATCTATGGTTTATAAATATCATTTATGCCATTTTCATGTGATTATCCCATCAAAAAAAAAAAAAAGCCCATATCCTGACATGCCTTTAAGTCATCATTTAAGGCATCATCTGCAAAAATTATTTTCTACAGGTGACATGGAATCTGTAATAATTCTTAATTTTCACTTTGTGGAGATCACAAAAACATGTTGGTAGGTTAACTGGACTAACTTTACCTAGTCTTTGTGCACTTGCGACAAAGGCTATTCAAATACATCTCTTTAGCCCCATCTGGTGGACGAAAGAAATAAACTATACCTACATAACACAGTGGCAAGAATAAAAAAAATGGTTTTACTGAATTATGACTGAAGTGGGAGAAAGAAAAGTGTCATCTACATGTAAAATATACCAACAACAGACTATGCACAAGATCCAAACTTTACATACTATTGACCTATTTATAAACACACACAAGTGGGCAAAACCATGTTGAATTGCAGGGGAGGTAAAATGCATGCATGCAGGGAGAATACTTTATTGTTGCATTTTACACACAGATACTTCCAGTGTTACTGTTACACTGTCATTAGACATGGGCTAGGAAACATCATCTCTAAACTCTAATACTGTTTGCAACTAATGAAATTTAACTCCCCTGCAATTCAAAATGATTTTACCCACTCTTGAATAAGTGAATAGTACTTAAAGTTTGGATCTGGTCCTATGCCCTTAAAACTTTTTCATTTGCCATTGTGTCCATATATTCTTTTATCCATTTTGTGAAGGTAGGGTTATGGTTGCAGACTCCCATACTCCATGTATGGGAATTTGTATAGTGCAGTTATCTGCCCTTTTACCATCACAATTCCAGTGTTCAGTTATCTGAACGCTTGAATTACATTATTCTCTATCTGCATAGAATACCTGTATAAAGTCACAAAGCCTTTATGCAATTTTTTGTGGAGCTTTAAGAGGAGCATTAATGAATTGGTAACAGTAGTTGTGCAGTCTAGTCACCTCTGCACATGTGCAAAATAAGGCTTACGTAGACGAAATTGCCTCTTAGAAATGTCTTTAGATAGGTAGAACTAACTCTTGTCCAGGTTTATTGGTCTGCATAATAGAACGAATGCACTGCAACTGCTTCAAGAGCTATAACATGAAGGCCTAAATTTACTAAGCAGGGAGGTTTAAAAGACATCCCTGTTTGGTAAAGTACTTGACTGTGCTTTCAGCAATGGGTCTTCTAGTTAAGGCGTGATGTTGATTCCCATGATCCTCCAGCAACTATTAACCCATTATCTTTATAAAGATCCTGCAGACAAATGTTAGGCCAGTGAGAAAGCTCATAACTCATAGGCCCCATAAATTTTACATTTTAAGAGGTGCTGCTAAAGACACATAGTTTACGTCTGGGTGAAAGTTGAGAATATGAGTTGTGAAAACAATTCGCCAAAATAGTTTCTACAGATAGTATAAATAACATGGTTTACTAAATTCTATCAGAAAACAATCTATCATGCTTAATTTTACTTCTACTGTTGCTCTAATAAAATTAATATTTAAAACAATTTTGTATGTGTAAATATTTGCCATTGACACAGGTCTTGCCTAAGTTAAAACACATGACATTTTATTACATAACAATCCCAAATAAACGTTTGGCGTACAGTATGCAATAAGCTTTTCATTATATAAAAGTTCATAAATAACAACAAATATTTTAACAAATGTTTTTTCTTTTTCAAGTATATCCATGTAAGCATGTGTGTAACTTCTGACCCTCGCTATAATAATGACATAGAAACATAGAAAGTGACGGCAGATAAGAGCCACATTGTGTATTTAAAACTATACCAACTCAAATGTATTCGCTATTTTGTTTGAGACTCAGAATACCCTTATATTTATCACAAGCAAACGTAAACTGTTCTGTAGTATTAGCCTCCACCACTTCTGATGGGAGGCTATTCCACTTATCCACTACCTTACACTTTCAGTAAAATAATTATTTCGCACATTTCCCCTGAACCTACCACCCTCCAGTTTATACGCATGCCCTCGCGTTCTACTACACCTCTTTCTTTGAAAAATGCCCCCCTCCTGCACCTGGTGACATCCCTTGATATATGTGAAAGCTACTATCATATCACCCCTCTCTCTTCTCTGCTCCAAGCTGTACATATTTAGTTGCTCTAGTCTTTCGTTATAGTTTTTGTTGGTCATACCATGTACCATTTTGGTGGCTCTTCTTTGCACTTTCTCTAATGTATTAATGTCCTTCTGGAGATATGACCTCCAGAACTGAACACAGTATTCTAGGTGAGGCCACACCAGTGCCCTATAGAGAGGCATTACTACTTCCCTCTTTCTGCTACTAATTCCTCTCCCTATGCAACCAAGCATCTGACTCGCCTTTCTCATTGCTTTGTTACATTGCCCTGCTACCTTTAAGTCACATGAAATGGTGACCCCCTAAATCCCTTTCCTCTTCAGTGTTTTGTAATGTAATGCCATTAATGGTGTATTGAGAATTAGGGTTATTGTGTCCTAAGTGCATGATTTCGCATTTTTTGGCATTAAACTGTAGTTGCCATGCTCTTGACCATTCCTCTAGTCTACCGATATCATCTACCATTGTTTTCACCCCTCCTTTAACCTTCTAAATGTTATGTACATGTTGAATATTTGCCACTACATTGCAGACACCATTATTTTAATGTATCTGTGTCTGTATCCACAAACACATTTGAGCTTTATGACCATACCTCCCAAAAGAGTTCGTGCTTTTTCAGTAACTGCCCCCCTGTCCCGCCCGCCTGCCAGTTTGTCCAGATAAATGCATTAAGGTTTATTTTTGGTTTTTCCATTAAATCTAATTTTTTATTTGACCCGATTGCTGTGGCAGAAAGGGTGGGCTTGCTTGGGTGGAACCTGGGCGAAGCTTAATTGTCCCGTTTTCCGTACCCTAAATGATGGGAGGTATGCCAGTCTCACACTTAAATTTTCATTTATGCTTTACCAGTTGTTCACATTTATGTTATGAACCTGCATGTCTACCATTTTAGCTTTTTAATGGATGTTTACTTTGATGTTTCAGATAGCTAACATAGGAAAAGCTTGTCATTGTTATGCAGCGATGCATGCATTCACTTCAATACATTAGTACTTAAATATATTTAAAAAACTAAACAAAACAAAAAAGAATTTTTTGCACAAATAAAATCTAGATGCACTCCACATCCAAAAGTGTGACACATTTAGAAGCAATTTGTGGACCTATCTTTGCTACTCGTAGAAATTGTGGTGCATTCAGGGATTGGGATATTTTTGGTCACCTCTGGAAAGGAATAATACCTTTATAACGCACTATGCTTTTGTGGCATGCAAGATGGGTTCATTTTGTGTGCCCTTCTGGATAAGGTCATAAGTAAACTAAGAGCTTTGGGCAATGGTTCTCTAAATTACAAAATTGTAGTACCTGATCTTGAATATGTCCCGTTAATTTCTTTGAAGTATTTCCATTCTCTCTTTTCACCATATATCTCTTCAATCATATCAGAAGTCATTGTTTTTGTGCCATGACAGGCTCTGTTTAAAGATATTTAATTAAATAAATCAACAGTACAATAAAAAATGTATAAAATAGCTTGCCTTTACATAGCCATAAAAAATCCAAGCGTGAACAGAATAACGCATCTACTACACATTGGAATGCAAATATTTGGTGGTCCCTTCAGGAACCATACACAGAAGCAGCTCTGGATCCATACACAGAAGCAGCTCTGGAAGTTTAGCAGACTGTGAACATATAGTGGCGTCAAGCACTATGCAGCTACATTTAAAAAAGTATTATTTTCCTACCAATCCAAACACAAGTGCTGGTCGCTTCACTGTAATCTGTTGTGGAAATAATGTTTATGGTTTGTGCCACAGCTTCAATTAATTATTTATTTACATGTTTTATATAGCGGCATCAGATTACGTAGCACTTTACAATTTGAACAATCAATAAGACATGACTAGGTGCTAACAGTTTAGAGGGTATTGGGATTGATACATAGGGGTAAGTGCTATTAATTTATAGTTTTTGGACCAGCCAGGTTGTAACGTGAAAGTGCTCAGTGCTCTGGGTGATCCAATCACACAGCAGAAATTGTAGGTGAATTGTTAAAGGCACAGTAGAACATGATAAGTAGGTTGAGGAATGTGGTAAACTTGTCTGAATAAATGAGTTTTAAGTGAGCGCTTAAAAGTTTGGAGAGTGGAGGATAACCTTAACAAGCTAGGGACATTATTCCAGAGAGCAGGTGCAGCCCGGGAGAAGTCCTGTAATCGGGAATCAGAGCATTTGTTTAGTGTAGAAGAGAGTTGTAGATCTTGTGAAGATCTTAGAGAACGAGCTGGGATATATCTAGAGAGGAGTGAGGATATGTACAGTATGTGGGTGCAGTGTTATTGATGGATTTGTAGGTTAGCAACAAGATTTTGTATTTCATTCTGTAAAGTAACGGCAACCAGTGTAGAGACTGGCAAAGTGGACTGGCACTAGAACAGCGTTTTGCAAAAAAGATTGGTCTGGCTACTGCATGTAATATATAGACTGGGGGAATGATTTTATACTGTGGGAGCCCAATTAGTAATAATGTACAATATATCAGATCTCCACTAAAGCCAAACAGAAGTCTGGATCCAGTACATAAATATATTAATTGAAATAATGGACTGCACACAGGTAAGTACGTGTTCACTCCCCTCTCCCTCCCCTAACTTGTATGACCCTTCACAACATATATTTACCTTTAACTATATCAGGACAATAAATTTCCTCGTATGTGATTAACATGTATAAAATAGGCTTGGGAGCATCATCTCTCAACTCTAATACTGTTTACAACTAATGAAATTTAACTCCCCTGCAATTCAACATGTTTTTGCCCATTCGCTCGTACGTTGTGCGTAAGTCATTAGTATGTAAAGTCTGGATCTGGTCCAATGTTATTAATTACAGTTACTGATGCACTTTCAGATTTATAGAAAAATTTAGCTCCAGGTTTATATAGTAACATATTGTAACATTTCATTTTATCCATTAATTACACAGAAGTTCTCCTCCTGTTTGCTACAATGTAAAGTAACTAACCAGGTGAATGTTCGTGATATCTTATGTGTTTTTGTAGTTTAGTCATTCTAATAAGTAAAAGGAAAATTTTGAAAGAGTGCAGGAAAAGTAGTTTTCATTATGATACCTGAGAATAGTTCCATCTGCAGCAAGTTTAAGAAAATTTCCTTCTTCCAAATCCAGTACCAAGCCTTTGGAGCTAAAAGAAAAAAAGCGTCAGTAAAATCTGAGCATGGCAAACCTTCAGTCACTTCGTTCCCATGCTGAAACATTCAAAATAATAGTTGGTTTGAGTCAGCAGAATTTTGATAACAGTATTCTGGATTCTTGCTTCCAATTGTGAATCACATATTATCTGATTCTGCCAAAAATGTGCAGGAGATGTAAAAATAAACGTCTGGTTATGATAAGATTTACATAACAGGAAACGTAACACATGTATGAATTTTGTTAGCAGCAAATAGATTGCTATACACAGTTCCTGAATAATGGCAGCATTGGCACAGTATTAAACTAAAAAAATGAAAGGAACGGAAGCATGTATAAATAGTTAAGGAAGGGGGGGGATCATGGTGTTTATACATACAAAATACAAATATACAAAATAAAAAGATATGTTTTATATAGTCACCATGACAAGTGTAAACATTTGCTGAGGCCGGAAACTGACCTAATTACCATAAAAACATGGCTACCTTTTTACAATTATCTTCATAAAATGATAGAAATAAAACTCCAACATACCCTAGTTGTATACAGTAAAACTAATAGAATGTCATTTCTGCACTTAAGTTAAAGTCAATCTAAACAAAAAATAAAAATAAAAATCACCTCAAAAGTAAATAAAAAAAATGTATAAAAAGGCACTAGTTTGTCTTTGTAGCCATACAAAGTATTACAGTAATCAAGATTACCAGAAATCCCATTCCTCCGAGGAAACAGACAACAAATCTTCTGTATATCCTTTCTCTGCCACTAGATACTGGGCAAAGCTGTCATAAATCAACTACAAAAGAAAATGAGAGACAATTTAATAAAATGTACAGTAAGCCTCTTGACGTATACACATATTTCTTTGTTTGACTTATTACTCAGCTACTAAATAGTTACTATTTATGTACATTCAACATGGACAACTCTAGCAACCATACATACATGGTACATGATTTTGTCAGTGCTAGATCACTACATACATTAAACAATCATACATCATTTACGTAATCTCTCCCGCACAACAAATTAACTCTATTCTTGATATGAAGTTATTACACATATGCAGACATTCTGACAATGCTTAAGGGATATAAATTCATAGTTATACAAACAGACAATATTCCAGAAATATTGAAACACGACCCTGCAACAGACGCCCCAAACACAAAACAGAAAAAATACTTATGAAGACATAGCATGAAGTGCCAAGCTTTAACATTAAATGTGAACATTAGAGAGCAATTCTAAGAAAACTATAACTATATAGATATTAACAACTTTTAACAGACATACTGTGAAGGAATTTTCTTACAGATTACCAAGGAAAATATTAAAGGCTAAGGCTGGGCATTCACTAGACTGATATTGTTATTGATATTATCAGCCCCGTTATTGGCAACATAACAGGGGAAAATCGCCCCTTCATCTACATCATAGATTAGAACAATATGGTTCTAGTAAAGGTAACCAAGTGTCCAGCATCCTGACCAGCTGAATGGACGGTGTGACCATTCCTCTCCAGGATACTCACTTCTCTAGCGGCACCCACGCTGCTGCTGAGGTGAGCATGAATGTTCTTTTTTTTATGTATTTTTTTAACTACTTTAACCAGGGCACGATATTGTTAGCAATCTGGTATTAGCATCATAGTGGTGCTAATAACTTACAATCCTCTCTTATTTTGTAACCTAACTAGATATTAAGTGATCTCTTGCTTGTTTGCCATGTGCTACAACTTTTAAGCTGGCCAGACACTAGAACGATTATTAAGGTGTTGAGCTAGTGTGTAGTACAGATCAATTCAGAATATCATCCCAGAAAAGCTTGGCGATAATCTGATCTTCGAAATTATCGTTAAGATTGACAGTGTGCTCGTCCAGCACCTCAATCCGTGGGCCTGTGTTTCCCCGTCTGTTTGTATAATTATCGCTCCAGTGTGAGCCCAGCCTTATGTTGACTAAAGCCAGTTGTTTCCTCTCCCTGAATATTAGAGAGACACCCTGAAGGGTGGGTGTTCTTCCTGACTCACTGATGTGTTTGAAAACCTCCCTGGTCCTGATTTAGTTGCAGTATGGTAGAATGCCAGAATTTAGACCCCATTTCTTAAGATGTCAGTAGTTCTTCTATTTACAGTCATCACAGTAAACAAGTGTTTATTTACAAACAATTTAACAAAACAATACTCATGCCGACAGTTTTGGGGTATTTTTTGCAAAATAGTTTTCCTTGCAGTACAACTCCCTACAATAATCATGCAGTTTTGACTTGTTTACTGTTTCTTGGTTGTCTGTGTCCCGATATTGTTCTTGGCATTTTGAAAGGCAGAAAGTTTGATATTGCAAAAACATTCTACAATTATTCTTTCTGATATAGACAACGAGATGATGAAATGATCAGAAGAAAATAATTGTACACCCTAATCAGATTGCATACCTGCAGATCCTCAGAATTGCAGTGCATGCTGTACTGTATGTCAATTAGTGTCGTCTGCACTTTGCAGCCTGTAAGAGCCAGTGCACATCTCCATCTTTTTTAATATGATTAAATTTACTTTTTTTTCCCTCAGCATGGTCTACATATCTGCACATAAGCAGTTATCAGTGTATTACATGACACTGAAAATTTTTCACATCATATTGCTTGGTCGTTTACCGAATCTCTTATGTAGTATTTAACATAATGCAACCAATTGGTGTCACTCGTCCTTGTCCTGGTGTGGGGTTCTCAACCTATTTTGGGGAGTATATAACATTAAATTATTGTGTGTGTATATATATATATATATATATATATATATATATATATATATATATATATATGTATGTACAGTATATATATGTATGTATATATATATATATATATATATATATATATACGTACTGTATGTTTGAAAAAAAAAAAGCTAGGAAGAATGGAGTGTCAGTAACATTTGAACAGCTAAAACTTCCCCAGTTATTAAGTATTATGCTGATTGCAGAAATAATACCAAGTGTGGTGCATTCTATACGTATTTTAGAATCAACCTTCACCCTTTACAAACGAGGACAGACCTAAATCGGAATGTGATATCATCCAAATCCATTCAGAGAAAGTCCCAGAACAGGCTCTGCGTTAAATTTCTGTCCAGCATACATGGACAGGAGGTCGGACTGGGACCCCAAGCCACTAATATAAACGTGATTAATATATGTGCATGTGTATATATTGTATAAATTCCGCTTAAAACTGGACCTCCGGACAATTTTAACATATGATTACCTTATATACTCGAGTATAAGCCGACCCGAATATAAGCCGAGGAACCTTTATTTCAATTTAAAAAACTGGGATAACTTATTGACATCATATAGGACAATGACTCGAGTATAAACCGAGGGGGTCACTTTCAGCACAAAAAAATGTGCTGAAAAACTAGGCTTATACTCGAGTATATACAGTAATAAAATGTAGGTTTTATAAAATAGAAGGATACCAGGAGAATTGGGCAAAATTTA
>JABWIB010003261.1:32045-46334 GCA_016617825.1 Platyplectrum ornatum | reverse complement strand
CCCTGGATCAGCTGCTTCTGTATGTCCTATCTGGAGGTTCATGAGAAGTTATATGTTTGTGGTCCCTTCTCTTTCTTTGATATTGTTTTTTTATGATTTGTGTTATATATTATGTGTTTTTTTTTTACTGTGAACTTGCTTGGGGATCAGACAATACAACAATCATTTTTGGGATAGAGCACTGGCTCTATCAAGCATCGCCGTGAAAGGTGTCACGAACCATTTGAAAGAGGTTTCTAAGTTTCGAACAGTTGTGACAAAGGCGCTGTCGCATCGTTCCACCAGCCATCACACAGTTGTTGTTCATCCTCGGAACGACAAGTCCATATCAAGAGGCAGACTGCATTCTTGAGTTCATGACAACAAACGCTGTGCAGTGTGCTTTATGAAGGTAAATTGGCATTAATCCGCTCTCTCCTGATAACATTCCAAGGTGGTTTCTCTCCTAGGAACCAGTGATGTCTTTTGTTACACAATCAGCGATGGTACAGTGTCGGATAAATGTGGGTATGATGTGGTGTGTAGCATAAGCAGATTTCAGTAGTGTGCACCTTGTGAGTCACCAGGCTCATAGTGAATTGTAAGCATCAGTACATGTGTGATCATATGTATGTATGTGCCCATATTAATGAACAGATCCTGCTAAATCACAAAACAAACCACAATAAAATTGGAAGATATGTTCCTTCTGAATATCAATACAGACAAAAACCTAATTCCTCTATCGTATGCGAATAACTGGTCTGCTAAACAAGTCATGCAGAAAAATACCCAGTGAATCAATGTACCGTTTATACTCGAGTATAAGCTGACCCGAACATAAGCAGAGACACCTAATTTCACCTAAACAAAATGGGATAACTCATTGACATCATCCAGGATAATGACTCGAGTATAAGCCAAGGGGGCACTTTTATCACAAAAAAAATGTGCTGAAAAACTGTGCTTATACTAGTACCTCTCTAATGGATGGGATGCTGTAAATGGATTACTTTATGCTTTCACTTATTCCATCCAGCAATATATTGTTCCAGGAGTTCAGGACAGGTGTGTGCTCATACAGTATTAATTTTATACTTGCCTGTACAAATGAAAACCAGAGTATATGAAGTAGATATATCAGCCGATACAAATGTATTAATACACATTATATGTCGGTAAATTACATTAAAATAGTTCCAACATCTCATGCGGCCATACCTTGTATTTAATGTCGTTAGCTGGGTTGCCGGTAGGCTACTTACTACTAGGATTTATTTATTTTACTCTTTTTTTTTTTAACAAAACTACATAGAAAAACAATAGTAATTATACTGCAATAGTTAAAAGGTTGATCCGTATACGTCCACAACCCCACAAATGTTCCAGTGAGCAGTACAGCACTAATTGGAGACACTAGCACTGACACACTAGACGCTGTTTATGTTTACATAATGCGTATTAAAACAAAAGCAAACGNNAAATAAATCCCACAAACACTTTTACGTTCTAGGATTTATAACTACCAGAAACATGGTAAGACGTACTAGAACATTCATTTATATTGATAACCTGCATATAGAACCAATGACTATATTAAGCATATAATTATATGAAGTGTAGATCTATATAGCCATGAACCCCAACCTATCATGCTCGCTCTGCATATGCTCTCTTCTGCAAGCATACGTCTCATACCTTTCATGTGAATCATGTGATAGGTATCGGCCAGTGTCTTTCAATGCCACCTTTTCATCGCACACTGCTGCCACTTCCTTTCATTCAGCCAGTGATGAGGAATTATGCAAGCTGAGGGTGTTGCCACAGAAAATAATAGAGATAATTGTGGAAACACTTATTTTTTTGGAGTGGCTTCTGTTTACTTAGGCACGCACACAAATCCAGCACCTCAACAGCTTCATTGTATGCATTCCCCNCCACTACACAGCGTTACTGCAATCACTGCTCAGCTATTGCATGAGAACATTTCAGTCATCACAATAGTATATAAGTCCTCCTCACAAATACTTCATATAGTAAACTGGTTANAAATAGCGTTCACCAGCAGAAATTCTTAGCATTATATAAATACCTTGTAGCATACAGCACACATTAGGCACAAACAACCATAACCTAGAAAAGATGTTACACAAGAGCAGTCACATACTCAGAGAGAGGGTAATAAACCAGATATATATGGTGGCTGCTGAAAACACTATGCTGGAGTGTAAAGGTCGTTCTATGGTGTTGGCTTGGAATAGTCATAGGTCATGTTGGAGAGAATGCAATAATTTCCACAGCAGCACTTAATAATTCCTAAGGTGTAACCAATACAGGCGGCCCCACAGGGTGCTCCGCAGGTGTGGCTGATGGGAAAAATGGAACTATTTTTAAGTACGATTATGGCATTAGCATAAAATGATTTCTTTCAGTTGTCACTGACTCACACAGACTAAACATTGTGTCAGCTGAGTCGACTTTCATTGGGAGGGTTCTTTTTTTTGGGCTTGAATAACAAGATTAAGGGGCTGATCCAGAGTTTGGGAGAAAAGGCAAAAGAGGTCCAGACCTGGGAAAAACCAAACACTGCAAGGGGAGGCAACTGTAAACTAAAAACAAATGAAACAAAGCTGTGCAGTTTCTGAGATCTTTGTGCAAACGAAAAATACTTGCATACAATAGAAGTAAAATTCATATGCGCCCCTTACATTGCAAAATGCATTTGCTCAGTTAAGTACAACTCTGGATCAGCCCCTAACAGTATTATGCCCCAAACTGCAGTGTTGTTAAATGGTAATTATTGGGAATAAATCCAGCTTGACAACAGAGGCGCATATCAACCAGATACTTAATGTACAGATATAGTAAAAAATATATAAAAAAAAAAAACAAACAAACAAATGAACAGCAATCAGACAACAATAACCCCCACAGATGTATTTTATTTTCTTTCTGGGCAAAAAAATAAATCTTTAATATAGATATTTCCTTTTTCACGCAAAGGAAAAATTTAGGAATGACATCATGCACTTAAAACTGTATGATCTGTAAATTTATAATGGGAAATAAAAATGAATGGTAAAAGNCTCCTCATACTGTAGGAATATAAACTAAAAATATGCATTTTGTTGCACCTCCTTTGGAAAGTGTTCACCTCCGATATAAATCTGCATCAGACAGGGAAACCNCATCTGACCTAAGGAAGAAAGTTCCAGAACACTGCATAACAAAGTGGTCACTATCCAATACATGTGGATTGTGTTCTCACAATAAATTAAAAGGAATTATTGATCTACATGGAATTCTCGGTGGTGCTTATGCTCAGAGCAATCGCATCACAGGCTGGTTCAATGAGGGGGAATAAGACGGAGAACAAGCTATTACCCAGTAAAAGTATTCGCCGTCCATTTTAATAATTTTTTTTTATATCTTCAGATAGTTAACTACGGAAGCCAAAGATGCCTTTGATATATCCAGTTAATCCACTCTTTGATTTCTGCTCCAGTTTATCCTCCAGAGATGGAAGTGCCACATGATTTAAGGCTAGATCAAAGAAGAGTGGTTTACAGGGTATAGGACGGAAGTCTGGAGGGAAGGGCACCAGGCGGGCGTGTTTGGTCACTAGAGAAGCGTCAATGGAGAAGTTATCTAGACATTCAGAGAGTGGCTGCAATAGAAAAGAAGATATGATTACTATTCNTACAGAATCAGTATTATTACTACATAATTAAACATTGGTTGCAATGAAATCCATTTACTAGTAAGGACGCAGTTTCCTCTTCACTACTACCCCTGCTCAAAATATTTAACATGCTAGGCCTTTTAAGACACTTTATATGACTGCATCAAATGTGAGGGGTGAAACGCATTCCTGTCAATGCTTGTATAAAATGTTTTAGGGCCCAGTGATGGTGAACTTACCTTGCTCTCTTTTGTTACAGNAGGTGAAACCTCTTCCGTGACTGTGGAGTCTGGGCAGACAAAAAACAATAAAATATTAAGTTGTTGTTTTGGGGGGGGGGTTGTTGGTTTTTTTTTTTTTTATAAATATTACATGTTCAAAACATTAATAAATGGCAAAAAAAGTTATAAAGCAATGAAATAAAAAAATAATTGGAAATTACTTGTATTAGAATGCACAATAAAATAAAATATTAGGAATAACTTCATTGTATGTATTCTTAAAGACATTAGGCATTAAAAAATATGGATACAGGAAAATACCACCATTAAGTATTACCATGTCCTAAGAACAAGGTTTCTGGACAAGCCTGTACAGAATACACTGGACACTATTTCCTGGGTTACATGTGTCAGTAACCAATGTCATAGGAGCCAGGGAAACATATTAGATGGATTAGAGGAAAGCAATTCAAAAGCAGCTGGTCATCCTGCTCATCTCCAGGAGTCAAAAACTATTTGTCCCAGCATGCTTTGCAAGGTGTCAGCCATGCTTATGCATACAAGGAGTATACTAGTACTTTNATACCACCTGGAGAGCCAATGGCAAGGACTGGTGCAAGGTAGAAGGCACGGAGGTGCCGTTCTAGGGATTAGCAGTAGACTCACCGAGGATGGCCGCAGCCTGCAGGGAGTATTTCTCTGCGTTCACTTGTTTAATCAGCTCTTGTATGTCTGGTAAATCCTATAAACACAGGGAAGAGAGGGAAACACTTAGTTTGTGGTTTACCGATACCCAAACAGCTTGTTCTATAGATGAGGCAATAATGTTATGTATGTCACAGTAAGCAGATATCTGCTTCAAGCAAGCTAACAGCGGCAAAAACAAATCCCATATACATATAAAGTCTAACACACAAAAACCATTAGAATATAACAAGTTCTCTGTGAATGCAGGGTGGAGCTATACTGAGGTTTCACAGCAGGGCTGGGTGGCTGAACACTAACAATAGACATGATCTGTACATATATTGTACAGAGGTGAAAACAAATATTCATTTATTGACGCGACAAAAGCAAACACCTCATTAGAGCTGACATGTGCACAATTCAGGAAGCCCGGTGTANTCCAGGCTCTGTATGGGGAAAAGTTCAGGTCAGTGGGAGGACAAGAATGATGGGAGAGTCACCTTAAGGTTGTTTTTGGCAGCCCCAGTCTGAGACTGTACTTCCTTGGCATATTTCAGAACACGGTCATACAACACTAGTGCCTCACTCCACTTCTTCACCAGGACGTAGGACTGAGCAATGAAAAAGCACCTGAGAAAAAAATATTTATGAACAGTGAGAATTTTTGGAACATGCATNAATATGACATGTTGTACTAGAGATAATTAATAAAAGATAATCATGGTGTATAGCCACCTCCTACCCCAGAGGCGGGTATATAGCAAATCACTAACATTTGTAATACTAAATGCCAATGAAGGCTGTTACCTGTAAGCTTTGTACACTAAAGTCTTTAGCACAATCTCCTTCTGGAAGCCTTGATCTTCCTCCAAACCAGGCAGCTGGGTCAGTTCTGCCAGATTCTGTAATGGACACATAATTAAGGGCAATTATTGCATGTGTGGTACAAGCCAAAATCCTCCGGCCTGATAATTGGGCACCAGACCCAGAGTTTGATATTAAGAGAGAATCAACAGAAAAGTTACACCTGGACAAAACCACTTTGAATTTTTGGAGAGACAGATTAATGTTATGCTTTACATGTATGGAGAATACTTTGCTCTTAAGCTGGCCATACACTAAGATAAATTGTTCCAATCGAAAGATTTTTCAAGAGTGGTCTAAACCATGTTGAATTGTAGGGGAGAGAAAATCGAATTAATTGCAATCAGTATTACAGGTGAGAGATGATGCTTCCAGCACAAGTGTAATAACAGTGTAACAGTAACGCTGGTCAGTATCTGTGTGCAACATGCAACAATAAAGTATTCTCTCTGCATGCACACACTGACATTCATTTTAGCACCCCCCCCCCTGCAATTCAACATGGTTTTACCCACTCTTGAAAAATCTTTCGATTTACAATTTATCTTATAGTGTATGCCCAGCTTTACTCTGTTATTTAGACTTGGTCTGGGAAACATCATCTCTCACCTCTAATGTTGTTTGCCAAAATTGAAATTTGCCTCCTGGGAAATTCAACATTTCCAGGTGTCATTTTCCACTCAATTCTCTCTTATACCACTTTTCCGCTGACAAAAAAAACCCCTGGGTTTATTCACATAGACGCCGGTTTATTTTGGTGGAAATGGGTTCCAAGAAAAAAACCCAGGTCAAGTGTCCCATGTTTTTCCCCAGGACCAATGCAGGGTTTTTACTGGGATTTTTCCCGGGTGTTTGCAGTGGAAAAGGGGTNTCCCTTTAAAACATAGTAGGTTACAATACTCTACTCCATTCAGTGGAATCCCAAGTTCACACTGCAGTGGAAAAGGGGACTTTTTTTTTTGACCTGGTAAAAATGCAGGTTTGAACATGGGTTTTTTGTGGAATAGAGGTATTATTTTCAAACTCTGGCACATAGGAGGCACATTAACTTATTATATAAAGGTCTGGACAAACCGCTCCACACCAGACACCATATAAATGAATGATTATGAAGATATATATCTCACCTGCAAGATGATATCATAGAGCCTGATTAGATCCTGGGGCCGTGCATTCCTCTTCCCATCCTCCTCAGTCTGTGGCTGCTGTAGTAGAGCCTTTTGTAGGGCACTAGCCATGCTCTCATTACGCTGGATAGCTGTTGAAAGCTTGATGTAAGACAGGTAACTATAATAAAACAGAATAAACAATGTATGTAAAGTTAGAGGTATTACTCAAAGCACAGTGACTAGAATGGCCACAAGATGGCCAATTGCTATACAAGCGATGAGTATACACCAGGAGGATTATCAATAGTGTCTGTAACAATCCTAATAAAATTAATTTTAAATTTTTAATGAATAATCAACATTCGTATTGAATATTTAATCAGACTGATATACTGTGATGGATAGGTAACACCTATATTAGGTGGTTTGTGTACAAGTACAATGATACTTGACAGACAGAAGATGGTCTGTAANAGAAATGCATTTACCTGTGTAAGTACTGTAAGTTGGATACTTTCCCAATTTCCCCATCCATGGTTGCCTCTCTTTGCCTCTGTAATCACACAAAGCAAACATAAAATGAAGGAAAAAATAAAAAGAAATAAAAAGAAACAAAAAGACTACAAATGAATTTTGCTAAAGAAAAAGTAAAGGGAACAAAAAGAGAAAAGCTTTACTTTGGTAGACTACACCCTACAAAATAATTACTGCCACTGGAAGTAGACAGGAAAAGGTGGGAATAACATCTTGTGTACCTGTTCTGATTTGAGTTCCTCTCGCACTCCCTGGATCGCATCTCTACATTCACTCAGTACGGACTCAAACAGTCGCTCTTTGGCTTCATCATCTTCAGCCTGAAACAAGAATATGATTTGAAAAGCTGAACAGAAAAATATGTTTGACACATTGAAAAACACTGGCATTCACTGGCATCATGGCACATATGAAAAGAAGTTGGAATAAATCACAGCTATTAGATCTTCTATGTGTTGCCGATGCAAAGACTGTGTGAACAATAACACTTTAGCCAAAACCCTATAAGACACAATCATTATAAACAATGTTTATTTTCTGTAAGGATGTTTATTTTATTGGTATTTTTACTTTTAAAATCAACTAAAGTAAAGAGTCTGGGTTCAATTCCTGTTTCTTGTGTGNATTACTTTGAGATTTTTTTCTTCAAGGAGGAAATGCAATTAATTTTGACGAGACGTCCAAATAGATGGCGCAGTCCTTTATTTAATTGCTTCTAATGTGGATCCACTTAAAATCTACTTTNTGCTCTTATTCTTTTCCAGGACTATGAAAAGGTTGGTAAACAAAGACACTTTCTAAACTCATTTAATCTAAACATGAAAATAATTGGTATTTTCTTTTAGTCGCTCTAAATGTTCTATTGCATAACAGGGTATATGGGTTATTAAAGGAAGACGCTTAGTACAGTCTACAAAAAAAATAAAAAAACAGGCCAGTATATATACTTATTGGCAATTATATAATAGCAAATCAATGCAATTAAATCAAGTTCAGATGTTCAGAACTGTATATGAATATATATTAAAACACTAAAACATATTAAAACAAGACAGGAAAGAGGCAACAATGGTAATTACCGACGGATACTCAGCCATGTCAACAGATCACTGAACAAATATATTTTAGTGTGTGGATAGAAAAATACTGTTCTCGCAGTATGATCTGTGAGATCACTCAACAATATGAAACTAAGCAATGTTTAAAAGCACAAGAGACAACCCGGGTGGTGGTGTAACCCAGCACAGTCCACTCGATTAAATTCAATCTATAAGGGGCACCAGTCATGTGACTGAATGAGAAATTTGCTAATGTGTGATGCTTCTGCTATATCAACATAGGCGAGAACAATTAAGACATTAACAAACACTGAAGACTAATTGACATCCAAGTCAATACTTGCATGGCTTGCCTTATAAAAATGAACGATGACTATGGCTGCTTCATATTTGCATTCTTTAAANCAGAACGTGGTTGTAGAAAAATAATGCATTGGTTTAAAGCATATTACAAAGGAATAGCAGGAGCCAAANTACAGAAAGAAAAAGGCTGTAAAAACNGAAAGGACCTGAAGTACCAGTTTATTTACGGCTTTAACCATCCACATTTTTCTAACATCTCTGGCATAGACCCAATGGGAGGAATTCACCTCCTCCCTGTTACCATTACCTCCCAAGCCTATTTAGCTACACCCTGAATTTGGTTTGTCTATAAGGTACTGCCATCACCTTATCTCTCGCTTCCTCTATTATAACTGTGGATGTTGTTGTATATCAATGGCTATGGGGCCCCAGCTGAAATTACTGCTGCACTTCAGCTTTAGATGAAAAATACATTAAAACCTTCTTTGCTGGTTTAAATCAACTACTGCATCAGCAAGGACACCTTCAGATTAAGTACTAAATCTCAGCAGTCTTTATACCAGACTCTGCATGTAACATACAAATCAGACACACAATGCAGGGATAGGAGAAAAGAAGAGAGAAGAAGAGTCATGTCTGTTATTTCAGCTGCGACTAAGAAGTGAAATCTAATCGCTTCATGCATTATAAGTATTTTTCTCTCAATGGCTGAATCTCAATGTAATTATTTTGTCTTTACTTCATTATCTCTGTGTAAAGCCATCTACAGTGGTCAAGACACTACAACAATGTGGTCACTGGTACTGCTCAGCAAGGATGTTAAAGCTGTAGCCTACTCACATTAGTGCAAATACCAAAAGCAGCAGTGATTCATATTAGGAATGTTTTAACAGGGCTCACTTTGTCTAGGGTTACCTTTTCTGGGACCCATGATAAAACGATAATAACTAACCCAGTACCTGAGCAATGGCAGCTTCCGTGTCCGACAGCCCAAGGAGGAAAATGCGGACTTTATCGATTTTGACAGGAATGGTGCGTCCTCGCCAAACAACTTCGCTCATGGTGGCCGCCTGTTTTGCTCTAGTCTGTGATATAAGAGCCTGTCGGAAAGACAAACACAATCGGATGGAAGAAATAAACAAAACAAAAAAAATAAAAGGAAGCGAGTGTTTACATGCAAATTCTTGGTTAAATAGATACTTTTTGTTGAGATTTCAAACCACTTAAATACCCTGACATATTGTGACTACTTATGTAAATAAATCTTTAGCATTTATATTTGATAACAACCAAATGTAAATAAATTACATCAATAAAGACTATTTGTTATCCAAATGCAGTATTATAGATGTAAATGTATTCCTGTGAAGTTTGAAAGTTCCTATAAACATTTGGTTACAGAACAGCCATGTAAATCACAGAACCACCTTTGCTATTTTCTGTAAGAGATTAAGAGCTAGATTTGCTAACCTGCAGAAAAGGAAAAGTGAAGACGTTGCCCAAAGATAATAATAATAAAAAAAAGAACGATTATTAGGCATCACAGTTTCCACATCGCCGTACAATAAAGACAGACAGAATTGGTGAGGAAGAGGGCCCCTGTCCACAGNCTTACATTCTAAAGGAGACTGGAGATTTGATACACAGGGGCAAGTACACAGACTAGGGACAAATTAGTCAGCTGCTGCCAATGAAACTACCAGTATNATAGATTATATATATATATATNTCTCTCTAAGACTGTTTACAGTCAGATAATTATACAATGGAGGTAATAATAAAGGTGCCTAATGTGGGGAATATATTAAAATTAGGAAACGTTAACAAATGGACCTCAGGTGTCCTTATCAAGGATGAAACCAAGCCTAAAGAATGAAAACCACACAAGATAAAACATGACATGGACTGGGATAGGAGGACAAAAAAAATAAAATAAGGAAAGGGGGTGCAGAGCTACAAAAAATGTGATCATAGGGATGGTTGCGAAAAGCCGAATAAGATGGGGTGGCTTTAAATTCCAGCCAATGAAACAAAGTAGCCATGAATTCCAGTGCACGGTCAAGGAAGGAATAAATCAATTCTTCCATGTACATGTAGTAGTCTAAACGCTGGAGCCAACCCTTCACAGTGGGACAGTGGATTTCCAAGGAAGATTTATCTGTGCTTTAGCAGAATTGTTCAGTTGCTTGAGGAGGGATTTTTATATTTAGAAAGGGACATGTGAGAGCGACAAGAGTCAAAACTTAGGTGAGGGATATCTGGGCCTTACATCTGTTTTTGGGGTGTGGGAGGAAACCAGAGCACCCAAAGGAAACCCATGAAGACACAGGGAAAACATACAAACTCCACACAGACAAGGTTGAGGCTGGAAATTAAAATTACAACCTTTGCACTGTCTTACCTCTCACTCAATATTACATACTAAAGAATGTAAGCTAGATTCTGCATTTAAGTAAATCTAGAATATTGACTCAAGTCACACCAAACTATTCTTGCTGTTTTCCAAACTCTAAGAATCCATTTGGAATACGTTTTAATGGGTGGTACGATTAGAAGTAAAACGAAGACAAAGCAAAATGGCCATGACAAACAGTACCTCCAATTTCTCAGCTAGCAGTCCTTCAGTGCCTCCACCACGAAGCCTCATTTGCATTAACTCATTCATTGCAGTCTTATCCCCTGAAATATAAGGAACATTGTTTTAGATTTTGCATGACAGATAGTTCACAGCAGTCAGACTCAACCTCGGTTGTGCCATGGGTAATGGTAAAACACGCTGAATGATAGAAACACTGGAAAATTCTTAAACTCTTCTCACCAATGTTATAGGCACAGTAGCGTATATTGGGCGAGATCTCTTCCACTCTTTGGTTGTACAGCACAGCCAGTTCCTCAGTGAAGGCACTAGCCAACTTCTCATAGATCGTCCTGAACAAAGCAACAGGTATTAGCCCAGACACTTTCACAGTAGTAGATCNAAATAGATAACGGTGAACAGCATTGGACTCTTACTTGCACTTGTTGAATGCAGTCATTGCCTCTTGCCATTGCTGCTGTTCAAATTGCAGCATGCCATTGAGATAAGCGCTGTATGCCTGAAAAAGCAAAATAGCAATTTTTTTATGCTGTGGCTCTGGTAGGTAAATGGATTTTTCAATAGCCTAGGGATGCAGGTTAATAAAGGTAAATAGACCACCAAGCTCCAGAATGTGCCGGAACTATTTATATTGAGTGAAGTCGACCAAACACCAGAGCAATTATCAGTCCATCAGGAGAACTGGACGATAATCACCAGTGTAGACAACGCAAATTACCAAAATGCAAATGAATCCTGAAACGCGTTGAATTGCTGACGATACTATATCACTCTCTATGGTAACAGGAGATAGAAAGAACAATGGTCCCCTCAGAACCATGAGAATCTATTCTACATTATTAAATGCTTTCTCAGATGTCCCATCTCAAGTGATTTTTGCAATTACTATTGCAATTTATTTGTGTCGACTATATCCTCTATTTATTAGGTGTCCAATACAAGCAAAGAGGTGAAGAATCAAGCTGTATGATCAAGATAACAAAAATAAGTCGAGTAGATGGCTCAAGATGTAGTGCACTATTGGTACATGTCCCAGGCACACATTGTATGAAACATTCCATGGTTTAAAGGTATATTTAACACAAAAACGTACATGCAACAGAAAATGAAAATAATCAAGAAAGACCCTTATCTACTGAATCAACTATAACATCAGATTGAAACAATTACCCAACTGTACTTATCTGTACTANATTGGGATAGCATCATAAATTAGCAACCAAAGATGTCATTACTCAATTATCGTAGTCAACATAAAATCTGCATATTATTGGACCCTGTACAGTATAGTTAAGTTACATTGTCGAAAAAATGCAAGGTAAAACATAATTGGCTACATTAACTCAGTGGTCAGGGAACAGGGGTAAATTACCCCAAATGAGGTATAAATGAAATTCCTGGGGGTAACGGACACCCCAGAGACACAGCCATGGATGCATATGAATCTGTGTCTCAGCAGCACGACCATACATCAGTACAACCCAGGCAGTAACATGTGCAGGAACTGTACTCATTAGTTTCTAGCCATTTATTTAAATTAAATCTAGAGAGTAAATCCAAAACACTTTCTTTAGACAGATAGACATCTCCATGTTCTAAATGAAATATAAACTGTATTATAAGAAAGGCAAAGATGAATGTTACATTTAACCATCTATCCAATAATTGTGCAATCCAAATTAATTTCAACTTAGGTTAATACCTGAGCTTCCAACTTGGTCTTGGCATCAACGCGATCACTATCGCACAGTCGCTCCAGCTCCTCNCCATGCTTCACGGCTTTTCGCAAACGAGAGAGCAAGTGGAAGCGCTTGCGNGGCTCTGTGTTGGCCTCCATTTTAAGCTGCATAGCATAGCTCCATGCCCTCTCAGCATCCATCAAGATGAGGAGCAAGTACCTAAAAATTTTATGATTTCATTATAAAAGACAGCTTTCATTTTACGCTGCATCAGCTACAATGGGAAAAAAGTCACAAGACATGTAAAAGCCTATGAAAAAGGGGAATGTAAGAGGACTGAAAAACAAAGAACACATTCCCTTCAAAGGAAAAATATTCAGTGGTTAATACAAAGACACATACCAGTAATACAGTAAATTAGTAGAAAAATACATTTTTTGTAATGTTGCCAGAGGTTATCAAATAGGGAAGAAAATACAAAGATATCATACAGTTAATTCTCTTTTTTAATGAAGTAGTGATACATTTAGCTATTTATAAACATTACCTATTATCAGAAAGCATTTCCACGGTAACTTTCTTTCCTGTGAATTTGTGCCTGTTCCCCATCTTAAAACTGAGGGTTTTTCTTAGACGCCTCAATCGACGAGAACAGTAACCTCTGGGAAAACAGAAAATGTTCTTGTTCAGATTTGTTACTTTGGATTAACAAGATATAAACTATTTCATGAAGCCAAAATTGTTTAGTTGGTTTTCATTTTCCAAAGTTTGTTTTATTTAAGGCCGGGAAGTACAGCAAGTTCTCGTTGACATAACACAATGAAGAAACAGTAGCAACAATCCATGAGGCTGTCATGGGAGCCATATTAATTTGTGGAGAGAGACTGATCTGGGCTCAAACAAAATGGTAATTGATTTCATTAGGTGTGTGCATGGGTCACATAGATCCGCACTGGAAGGGCGTATACAAATTGTATCAGTGAGTTCGGTCTAAGGACACTCTAAACTCANGGTTCTGAACTGTGGGTTGGGACCCCAGAGTGGGGGGAGGGGGGGGGTGCCACTGTGATACATGCGTGCAGTAGGTGATTAGCAGCCCACAGCCACATAGACTGCTGCACTGAACCATTTCCATCTTCACATTCAATTGTCACATAGGATTGCCAGTTGTCATGATAACACAAATAATGCTGGGTCCAAAGGGTTAAAGCCAGTTTTAACCCCCTAATTAACCTCATGAAGCTATATCGTTACAAAACAAAAAGTTACCACTGTTTAAAATGATAATCTGATGTCTTGGAGAAAAATGTCACCAGCCCTTTTTAAAAAGTGCACGATTTATAAATATATAGGGGGATTTATGACGGTAACTTGCTGGGGTCAGTAAAAATAATTTTTGCCAGATGGGGTCCCGGAGCAAATTAGTTTAGGAAACCCTGCTCTAAACGACCCACACTTGTGACGCATCCTCAATGTATGTAAGGAAGCATCAAGTATCTTGAGAAATTGATTCTGGTAGTGTAATTTCTTGCAAACAAGAGGGGGTGGCCTTTAATATCCAGTATAAAGGCAAGCTA
>JABWIB010003261.1:4577-21306 GCA_016617825.1 Platyplectrum ornatum | reverse complement strand
GTACCTCTAATGGCAAGACACACGACCATCATGTACCCCTACTGGCAAGACAGTAGAGTGCTGAAGTAGTCCATAGCGCAAGGAATGATATTCTGTCTGCTGCGCCACACAAGTCACATAAGGCAGGGATGTAGAAGTGCAAGTGCAGCTATACCCCTGCTATCTCAACATGAGAGAGGGGAGTGACAGGCTTCTCCTGTTTTTCCGCACAGTTTTTTACCTGTATTCGGCCCATTGTTGTTATTTTTATAATATTCTTATATATTGTATGTATGTGTGTTTTTCTGGTCATAGGATCCAGATCCATACTTATTAGGTGGCACTGGACCAGATCCAGACTTAATGCACTATTGACTTACGTAGGACTTACTAGCAAATGGGCAAGAGTTAGGAGGTGAGAGATGATGTTTCCAATCCAAGTCTAATAACTTAAGTAAAGTGCATCAGTAACACTGGTCAGTATCTGTGTGCAAAATGTAAAAATAAACTGTTCCCCTGCATGCAAACACTGACATTCATTTTACCTCCCCCCCACCCTGAAATTCATCATGGTTTTACCAATTTCCTGTAAGACTTGCTTAAGTCAATAGTACGTAAAGTCAGGATAGCTATATGTTTAATGATAAAATTAGATTTCAGCTAGCAACCTTCACCTCTCAACTCTAATTCTGTTTTCATAGTTTATATTTGCCTCCCCCACAGTTCAGTGTTTGGTTTTGCCCAGGTCTACGCTTGCACTCGTTGTACCCTTACTCCCACACAGCCCCTAGATCTCTACCTCCACTTTTAAAATACCATCTGTGAATATTCAGCAAGAGCATAAGTAGGTCACCTTAGCAAAGACCTTGCTTTTCAGACTCCGGAGTTCATTATTGTACTGCTTAATGAAGGGCAAGGTCAACATCATTGTTAATAATATTCAGAAGTGCTATGCTCATGCAGCCATTAATAGGATCTCACCTACATATGATACAGTGACGACTGCCCATCTGCCTGCCATGTATATACAATATCCCATTCATCATACATATGTAGTATGTCAAAGGATCATGTCATCCTTTTATGTCGTACAGATTTCATCCATTTATATTGTGTTCTGCAGGGTTTTGTGTGCGGCACACCAACATGTAAGGCTAACTCTCACAGAGAATGTTTATTCTCATGTTAATGCAGCTATCACATGTGCATAAATGCAACATATGGAGCCTGGTATTGCAGAGGGACACCATGCATATGTAAATCAAGGGCTTCAAGGAAAATGGAAATCCATAAATGACACTTACTGTATATGAAAGGGATATGTATGAAATGCTAGTTAGAAGCTACAATGATTGTCAAAGGCAATTGTAACGGCTTTGTGAGAGGATTGAGTAGTTATCAAGACAATTCTGCCTTCTTACATTTGGCTTTAATCATCAAAGTAAAAGAGTCTTTGAAGAAAGAGTGAAAGTTATTATCAGTTATGAGGGGCATATGAAGGGCTTGAGTGGCATGTGATGGTATGAGGCGATCATTTGGGTTTGTGGGGGTATTTTGAAGGGGAATGCAGTCGCCACTGTGACAGCCCCATTTTCCGCATAGAGAAGATACAGACAACAGCTAAATGTCAGCTGAATTTATGTCCACATAGAAATCATCGGTGAAATCATCTTCAAGTATGGACAGCTGAATTGAGACTGCATGGTTGTCTAATAAAATACAATATAGAAAGTCTCTTTTCTGGATGGGTAGAAATGCTTCCACTGACAAAAAAAAACCTGGGTTTATGCCCATAGACCCAGGTTTATTTTGGTGGAAAAGGGTCCCAAGAAATTAAACCCGGGTAAAGTGACCCAGGTTTTTACCTGGGACTAATGCAGGGTTTTTACCTGGGTCACTGCAGTGGGAAAGGGGGTTCCCTTTAAAATAGTAGGTAACAATACTCTACTGCATTCAGTGGAAATGGTGTCAACCCAGGTTCACCTTGCAGTGGAAAAGGTGTCTTTTTTTTGACCTGGGAAAAATACAGGGTACAAACCCTGGTGTGAACCTGGGTTCTTGGTGGAAAAGAGGTATAAGTTAGCCGTTCACTATGGTGTTTTTTCCTATGCATTACTCGATGAAGGCTATGGGAAGAGGATGGGTGGAGGCGATTGAAGTTAGGATTTGGCTGTGTGGAGGGAACAGTAAATATTACGGAAGGGTTATGCAGTGTGGAGAGAACAATTTATAGATGGGGAAGGTTAGGCTGCAGGGAGGGAACGGTAAATACAAGTCATACCTCTTTTCCACCAAGAACCCAGTTGCAGACCTGGGTTTGTACCCTGCATTTTTCCCAGGTCAAAAAAAAGGTACCTTTTCCACTGCAAGGTGAACCTGGGTTGACACCATTTCCACTGAATGGAGTAGAGTATTGTTACTATGTTTTAAAGGGAAACCCCTTTTACATTGCAGCGACCCAGGTAAAAACCTTGCATTAGTCCTGGGTAAAAACCTGGGTAATTTTACCTGGGTATAATTTCTTGGCACCCTTTTCCACCAAAATAAACCTGGGTCTATGTGCATAAATCCAGGTTTTTTCTGTCAGTGGAAAAGGGGTATTAGACTGCAGGGAAAGAATGGTTAATAGGGGAAGGTTAGGCTGCAGGGGTGGTTGGTAAATACAAGTTAGACTGCAGAGAAAGAATGGTTAATAGGGGAAGGTTAGGCTGTGGGGAGGAGAGGGTTAATACAAGTAGAAGTTTAGGGTTAGGCTGTGGGGAGGAGAGGGTTAGTACATTGCATCTGTTGTACCCCTTTATTTTGTATCTGCTCCATGCACTACTCATGTACATGTTGTGATAAAATAGAAATGAAGACATAACACCAGTTACTGGGAATTGCAGTGGGCGCAGTGTTTTTTTTCTCTTTGCTGTTAATACATCTTAGTGAGGAGGGAGAGCTTCCAGCATTGTGCACAACTTGTTCCAGTTTACCGAGGTATCAGGCTATGGGGATCGTGTTGACCAGGTGATGAGTCAATCACCACTTTCCACTCAAATAGCACTCCCCGTGGAGAAGAAAATGAAATGTTAAATTGAAAATGTAGTTAACTCTGCCTTGCATTTGTGAAAAGAAAAATGTCCTTCTGAAATGAATAGTGGCAAATTGTATTGCTTAGACTTCCATATACGTTTTCTCTGGCTGCATGAAGAACAATCTGTATGAAGAAAGTGGCCTTATTATATGGCTATTGCTAAAAGCTACTATCCCAGGTATAGTGGAAAATCACACTATATAACAATGGTAGACCTAAATGCGGCCCGGTATTATCCGTGGACATATGATGGGCAGAGCCACTATCAAGGGAGAAAAGTTGGGACTACTGTCTAGGGCCCGGCCAGAACAAGGGCCCAGCGGCAGCAGAGGAAATACAGACAGGACTCATGGTGGAACCTTTATGTCTGTATTCCTGATGCTGCCGCTGCAAGCCAGTCCTGGCGTCTGTGGGAACTCCTCCTGGACCCAGACAGATGTCATAACATCACATGTGGGGAACCCAGACCCCCCCCACACCAAATGTTGTCAGTCCAGTCCTTAGCCACCTCTTTGCTATGTCAAGTCCGGCCCCTGAATAGAATGCAATAGAATTACAGGAATCCTAAAACAGTGGTCAATGGTCAGAAATGCTAATGCTGAATGGAATAACAGTATAGAATACAACGAGCTAATGTTATATTGTCATTTTCTGTATATTAAGGGACAGCATAGTTTTTTTTTTCCCACCAATCTACACAGAAATCCAGACAACAACATGGTATGGTCTATGAGATCCTGTCTGGCTTGCCGCTGACAGTCACTTCACTAAGTTTGCTAATTCCCACAGACAGGACACGCTTCCCCCGGCAAGAGGGTGACGTGCGCTTAATGAATAGATCAGGGGGCTTAGTTACTATGGACACCGTCCCTTTTTTTGTTATTTTTTTTATCTCCGTGGAAACGGGATGCTTCTGATCTATTTATTCTAAGAGATATTGTCTACACACACATCACCAGGCAGCACACACAGCGAGGGAGGGAGGGGGGGGGATAACAGATCCTCATCCTAGCTGTGCTTATTTGTCTCTATCAGCCATCAGGAGCACCTTACCAGAAGTTGTCCAGGCTGAGCTTGTAAAACTACGAGGATGGCTGGTAGGCAGTCACACACTAACAGACAACATGATACTCACAGAGGAGAGGGCACTAGACCCTGCACATCCCAGATAAGGCACAGTCTACTCCCTGCAGGTTCATTGTAGAATTCAAAGGAATCCAAGAAACCACAGGAAGCGAGAAACTGGATTCAGATACCGGACCAAGGACTATGCACACTGTAATTTATAGGACAACTTATCTGTCCTTTAAAGACTGCTGATTTTCTCTTTTTTTCACATTTTTTTATTAACTTTTTATGACATTTTTATTCTCAACTTTAAGTAACTGCGAAATGGTTTTGGAGGCTTTGCCATTAATTGCACAGTAGCAGTCCGATACTTTAGCTCATATTGAATTGGGGGTTGAAGTTTTACACAGTGAATGCTTCTGTTGATTATAACAAGCTCTTGGCTGCGGTAAAGCTTCTGATGGCTACTTGCAGTAATTGATTGCAGTTCTTACTTAGCGCGCTCCGCCACTGTTCTGAGAGTGCAAGGAATTATTGATCAGTCATTAGACTGTAATGGAGGCATAAGTGCACATTTTAAAGGGTGCGAAAGGGACAGCGAAAATGAATGTGTCCATTCAGATGTCATCTTCGGACAGTTACCATCCTGAGTCAATCCTCATTCCTGTGCTCTTCTTACTTATTTTCCTTGTTGGCACCGTGGGCAACAGTCTGGTTTTGGCAGTCCTGTTGAGGAATGGCAAGGTCAACAACACCACCAATCTCTTCATCCTGAATTTAGGGGTAGCTGACCTCTGCTTCATCATTTTCTGTGTTCCCTTTCAAGCCACCATTTACACCCTTGAAAGCTGGGTCTTCGGCCCTTTCATGTGTAAAGCTGTGCACTTTATCATCTTCCTTACTATGTATGCCTCCAGCTTCACCCTGACCACTGTATCGCTGGACAGGTAAGAAGACCTTGTGGTGTAATGTACAGTATGGAACTGATTGAAGAAAGGGGAGATTGAAAGGATGACTTATTTAGACTTATTCAGATGGACATTTTCTAGTTCATTGGATATAATATATATATATATATATACACAGATAGATAGATAGATATATATATATATATATATATATATATATATATATATATATATATATATATATAAAACCAGTCTTATATAAACTACTAAAATATGTGTATTTACATATAAGTTGCTTGCCATTGTGTTATTAATTGTTAAGCTTCCTTGTCATACATCGTTGCCTTTGACATCTATGTTATACTATTTCCGCATCTCACTCTGCAGTTTATCTATAGCATAGGAGAGTTGTCTTAGAATGCTTATTTAGAGGATATAGATTATGTATATTATGTTGCAGACATAAAATAGTAGTAAGCACCCTTACGTTGGAATTGGACACAACAATGATTAGCACTTCATGCTAATATATTCTCTTAGTATATGTACTGCACTCATTTATATTCATCTGTAAAATAAGCTAATTCCAAGGCAAGCCACTGGTAGGTACATTGTTAAACCCCAGCTAAACCAAAGGATGCAGGTAAATGTAAATACATCTTGGATATAGCTTTGGATATGGTAATAAGCAATGAAATGCAGTATAGCTCATTTAGTTGTTGATACACCATTTACTTATCCTGCATGGCATATGCTAATATCATATAATCGGATACATTACAGTTGTCAGCACCATTCTCTGACATGTCACGCTGAGTGATTACTGATAGCATGCATGCTATGGAGCAGCTATTATATGAGATCATTGAACTGGGCACTTGCTTGTGTCTGTGTGTCCGTGTGTAGGGAGCTGGGGGGGGGGGGTGTCAGGGGAAGGTGATGACACTTTGATCCAAAATATTTAATTTATTGGTTGTAAAAGGAAAAGAGGCGAATGAACACCTTTGGTTTAATTGCCTCTTGAAGTGGCTCTGTTGAAGCGATACAAGACTTAGAGATTGATTATTGCAGAGAGTTCTTTAATGAAGTGTTTTTAGCACTAATACAGGAGATGAAAGTGTTGGGAAATTTCCGAAGGCATTTCAAACAAATACTACAAGTGGCATAATAACACATGGATGTTCTGGATGGATCATGGGGGTTGTTTGTTTACCAGGAGCTAAAGGAGACTCCAAAACACAATTGTTAATCATATATCACAGTTTTATATTTAAATGAATGATGCTTTGCTAGTGCTTAATGTTCAGCAGTTATCCAGGGGCCGCTATCTTGATAATTGTCATGCTGGATAAGTGAAACAGGAGGGACCTTATGCTATAACCTACTGTACACACTGACGACTAACAGGAACAAAGCCCTTAACCCTATATGGGGATGGACATGTTTAAAGCAAGTTATATTACTAATGTGATGTTCTACACGATTCATGGAACCTAGCCCTCTGTGTGAGCAAGCTCAGGGACACTGCTTTCAGATCCTCATCTTCATTTAAATTTGGGACATACTGTGCCAAAAGTCTGTATATGGTGGAGGTAGTGGGGGGGGGTAATGCCAGCCCATTACTGTAGATTACTGTACCTAATTCCTCCCACTTGTGCTCGCTCCTGCCTGTTGTGGAAAATAAAATTCTTTGGACTGTGCTTTATGATCCTAACGATTGGAAAATGCCCACTGTCTGGAATGAGTAAACTTGCTTCTTTGATATATTCGGTTTGATAAAGTCTGAATTATCCTCAATATAATTCTGATAAGTCATACTGAAGGAACGATAACAATTACACATGCGCAGCAACCCAGTGGCGCTATTTAAATCCATTGGGGAAAATTGTTGCATTGCTGGTTCGTTACCATCTGCTCCTAGTGTGTTCTCTATGTAATCGAGGAACATTGTGAAGGGCTGCATTTGGAGGCTGAATGATCTCGTTTGCAGAGCTGAATGGCTTTTCTTGTGCGACATTATTCAGGTTTCAAATCATTGTCCTGACATGGGGTCGGCTCCCTTCTAACATCAAGTAGATGAAAATCAAACTCGTGTCATTTTGATGACGCCTTCAGTTTTCACTGACTTACATGTAAAAATGAACATATTCTGTGTTTCAGCCATAAAAAAAACTGATGAGATTGTTAGGTGTGATCTAAGCACAGCTGGGTCAGTACACAAGTATAGCNTGTACATCACAAAAAAGATATGTTTCTTTTCCCCAGTAAATCAAATGCAAGTGCAGGGTAACCCACTGTTATTGTTGACTGTATCATTATCAGTATACAGCTGTTCAGACCAGCAATTACATCCCATACAGAGATACATATGTTCTGGACATTTCCCTGGGGGTCATACCCATTGTGGCCTTGGGGAGAAACCCTCATAAAACTGATGGAGTTACGAGCTAATGCAATAAAATTGGTTGATAGTTTCATAGCAAGCCTTACTTCTCAATGCATGATACGTTTCAAAATTGACTTATATTACGCAAACCCAAGTAATAGGTATAAATGTTTTCTCTTTTTAGGTATCTTGCTATACGCTATCCATTGCGATCTCGGGAATTGCGGACTCCGAAGAATGCTCTTTTGGCTATCACCCTCATCTGGAGCTTGTCCTTCATCTTCTCTGGACCATATCTCAGCTACTACCAAGAGTTCCCATTGACCAACCTGACTGTCTGTCATCCAGTTTGGCCAAACCCCCAACGAATGGCTATGGACCTTTGTACTTTTATCTTCAGCTATGTTATTCCTGTTCTCATTCTTAGTCTCACATATGCTCGTACTATACGCTACCTTTGGACATCTGTAGATCCCATTGAAGATATGTCTGAGTCAAAAAGAGCCAAGAGAAGGGTGACCCGAATGATTATCATTGTTGCTGTATTGTTCTGCTTGTGTTGGCTTCCACATCACTTAATCATCCTCTGTGTATGGTTTGGATATTTTCCCCTTAATAACTTTACATATGCTTTGCGTATCCTCACACACCTTGTGTCCTATGCCAACTCATGTGTCAATCCCGTAGTGTATGCCTTAGTTTCTAAACACTTTCGAAAGGGGTTCCGCAAGATATGCCGCTGCCTGTTACTGCGCCAGAGGTCAGCCAACAAGATCCATGTGGTGCCGGCAGCTCATACTGGAGTGAGCACTTTGGAAGTGGCTTGCACAGAGGTGACCCAGCTAAGCGACGGTCCTTTGCACTGTTCAGCCTGCTGCCCAGATCCAGGGAGTCCATGGCAAGAAAAGGAGAGAGCTGAGAATAAAAGGGGATCAGCGTTTATCACATTCAATGTTACATAGTAATCAGAAATGAGCTGCTCCTTACGAATATGCCAAAGGTCTTCATCAGAGCATCAGACTTTAAAAGGCGTGACAACATAGACTTGGAAGTTCACCACATTACCCCCATTGGTCAATAGACATTTCATGAACCAAAGTGGAGGCCAGGGACTGTATCAATCCAAGTATAAAAACACAAATAATGTCAAATATATCACTTTTCAGCCATGATAAAACAGAATATCTGCCTGTGGTTAGGTTTTTTTTTTTGTTTGTAGTCTAAAGCCACAATGTACCAGCCATTGCTAAACAAGTGACTTACAGCATTAATGGCTTGAAGTCATGACACATGCTTTGGGTAGTTCACAAATGGCTCATCACCCCCACCAAGTACCTGTAAGGAAACCCAAAGACTATAAATGTGAACTATGTCATCTTGCTTGATGTCTAATGCAATCTCAAATGCTATTCCAATGACTAATGTTTATATATACGTAATGCCAGCATAGATTATTTGCACAATTGTATTAGACAATCTTGGTTATCAATATGCGTATTTGGAGGACTGAACATAGTTAAGGATGTCTGGTCAGTTTTCACATGCCAATAATATATTATAAAATATTTTAATAAATATTACATACAATAATGACAGAGCTACTTGTCCATTACTGTTCCACAGCTTCATATAAATTAAAAGAGTTCTTTGTCAGATACAGTGGATGGGAGTGGAAACCTAAGTGCCCAGTACAGGGGATCCCTGGTGACAGGTATATCTGGCTGCAGTAGTGCTTTGGGGGTCCTGGTGGTGTGTCAGGGGGTAAGTCATGGGTAGGATAATACTTTCCAGTGCTCTCCATTATGTTCAGACTCCAAGTGGTGAGCCAACACAATTGCATCATTTATAGCAGATTGGATGGCTGGAGGTGGAGGAAGGATTTGGTGACTGGGGAAGACACACAAGGGGCTGGCGAAATTGGATGGCTGAGGGACACACACAAGGGGTAGGTTGAAACTGGATGGCTGAGGGACACACACAAGGGGTAGGGTGAAATCGGATGGCTGAGGGACACACACAAGTGGTAGGGGGAAACTGAATGGCTGAGGGACACACACAAGGGGTAGGGTGAAATCGGATGGCTGAGGGTGACACACACAAGGGGTAGGGTGAAATCGGATGGCTGAGGGTGACACACACAAGGGGTAGGGTGAAATCGGATGGCTGAGGGATACACACAAGTGGTAGGGGGAAATCGGATGGCTGAGGGACATACACAAGGGGTAGGGTGAAATCGGATGGCTGAGGGACACACACAAGGGGTAGGGTGAAATCGGATGGCTGAGGGATACACACAAGTGGTAGGGGGAAATCGGATGGCTGAGGGACACACACAAGGGGTAGGGTGAAATCGGATGGCTGAGGGATACACACAAGGGGTAGGGTGAAATCGGATGGCTGAGGGTGACACACACAAGGGGTAGGGTGAAATCGGATGGCTGAGGGACACACACAAGGTGAGGGGGAGAAAAATTGAAGCTGATAATTGTTCTAAAGGGGCCAGTGCTACCCAATTATTTATCACTGGAAGGGTCATTTTTTTCACTCCACTTGTTTCAACAGATGATAAAACAGCAGAAACAGTGTGTTTCCTTTTTTCAAATGATAATCGCTTGGTGTGTGGGGACAGTCTGCAGTCAACATCTATCTATCTACCTAACTCATATCTATGTATGTATGTGTGTATGTAAATATGTATGTATGTATGTATGTATGTATGTATGTATGTATGTATGTACAGTATGTAGGTATGTATGTATGTATGTATGTATGTATCTATCTATCTATCTAATGATAGTATGCCAAAATTTGGATATTTCTGCATACCCCTCCATTCAGTCAGCTGTATGGATTTTGAAAATAGTGAAGCAGTGAATGAATGCCTATGGGCATGTCAGGAAGATGAACAGCAGATTATCAGACCACATCCATCCACTGGATATACACAGGATCGGAAGGTTCATGGCCCTCATCAGCTGGCAGCACACACCCTGTACAGAGTCACCCACAGGCGGTGGTACCTTAGTTTGTTGTTTGTTAGTTAATATTTGACTAAACTGCTCATATTAGCTGGGATTATACAGTTTTAACCAACAGGATTGTGCATCAGACCCAGAGGACTCTGGACTGGATTTCCTTAACACAGCCAATAAAATGAAAATCTTACCCAACAAACTTACACATAGCATGTGCTATACATATGTAATCACTGCCAGGCAGATCATATCTGTGAGTGGTATAAGTTCCACATTGAACTTTAAAAGCCTTAATTTAAATTGGAAACTTACTTAAACTTTTGTAATTACATACTAGACACAGGCCTGCCGAACTTGTGTGTGACTTCCGGCAGCAGCTGGCAGCTTTATGGGTGCATGTTGGGTTCCTGCCCTGCCACCTGTACCCAGACCCTGACTAATACTCTCCCATTCACTGTACATGGAGTGTCAGATTCTTCGCCCACCCCAACTTTGGCCCCACTTCTTTGCTATGACCAAGCCTGTCCCATTCCTACCCTGGCCAAACATGAGCTTACCTCCCTGCTATGGGCCCAGATAGATCCCTCTGTGGAGGTGGCTGAGGGTTGCAGTCTACATTGTCAATGTATCTACATTTTAGCCCAGCACTGCCTTTTCTTCAGTTCAAATCACTATACAATCTATTGCTGCCCCACACAAAGCAAATCACAGAGGGTTTTTTCTCCTGATCACCAGATCCATTAGACTATAAAATTTTTATTTACTCCTTAGGCTATAACTACTAAATCCCGCTCATAAAGCTGTCCGGGCTGTAACGCTGCTGAATGTGATGCTGAGCAGATGCTTCCTTTCTGTGCAATTATTGATAATAATACCACTCCATAATACTACTCTGCTTTCTGTCACTTTTTTACAGCCGCAATGAGTCTCAATACCTGGTGCTTCTAGAACCAAAAAAGCCAGATGTCTGTACCCGCTACCCCTCATGTGGGGTCCATTGCTCCTGTTTTTCCACCATCCGGCTGCAGAACTATCCTGTCCTCTGCTACACATCAATAGTTCTGTTCTGCCTTATCAGTGAAAACAGCACTTGTTTCTGACGCTAAGTGGCTCCAGGGACCATCTGTGCATGTGTGACAATGTATATCCTCAATTCATTGCTAAGTTGTTTATTTCCCAGTTCCCCGATGTGCAGCCTATTACAGCTCACAGGGCTGCAAACACCAGCTCTTTCCATTAACTACATTTCTCCCAAGCTTGTCACCATTGCTGTGTGCCAGCTCCTATATTCTGTTTTCTCTCTGTCCAGGAGTGGAAGGACCCTATAACCCCGGGGCAATGCATTAGCGAGGATGGGACGAGCGTATAACGCTTGGACGCATTGCCAGCAGCTGACTGCTTAGCTGTTAGCTGCAGCTGTTCTCTGCCGGCAGATGACAGCGCTTGCACAGTATTTATGAACAGCGTTCAGCAGCACTCATAGGCTGATTGCTGCCTAAGTTACCAGCTGCTGCCAGCTTTCTCCTGTGAGTATAGGGTGGACTGCTGCCACCTCTCTGTAGGGTTAGGGTAGTGTTTGTGTTCGTGTCAGGATTTATGCAAATATAATAATACTGTAGACCTAGGTATTAACAGTAAATTAACCCTGTCAATCTCATTTTTATTAACTATTAATTAACTGTCAACTTTGTGTTGTCAAATATATGAAGGAAATAACACTCCTTGGCCTAAATTTACTAAACTGTAGGATTGGAAAAATGGGGATGTTGTCCATAGCAACCAAATAGATTTGAGCTCACATTCTTCAGTATGCAAAATTTAACTGAGAACTTGAATCTGATTGGTTGCTATGGAAAACATCTTTTCCAGTCCACCAGTTCAGTAGATTTAGGCCTTGTGTGCAGGGCCGCCATCAGGGGGGGACAGCCGGGCCTACAGTCCTGGGCCTGGTTGTCCCCCCAGGCAGTGGCCCTTGGCCCTGTACTGGTGTGCCGGCCGCTGCCGGCAGCCTGCCTCAACTCACTTAGACACCATTATTGGCATCTAAGTGAGTTAAAATAGGGCTGACGCCCTCCAGTGGTGATTATGTGGGGGGCCCAGCCCGGGTGTGTCCAGACATCCATCTGCCTTCACCCTATGTACTGAGTCTAGCAATATATCTACTTATATATTGAATGTATTTACCAGGCTTTCCATAATCTTCTGTTCACCACAGCACTTGGTGCACGGTATATAGGTGGAGGCCCTAGCAATATGATGTAGCCTGCAGCCGCTATAGGTAGTTTTCAGACTAATTGCAAATCGTCGGATTGCTGGAATTCGCAGCCATGCTCAAGTGCTCCTAGAGACACTGGGAACCTGGGCACCAACCCATCGTATCCAGCAGAAAAGATTAAAATGCCTAATAAAAACATACAGCATAAGAGAAGAAAGAATGTGCAAATAACAGGCTATATAAGTATAAAAGTGTTTCCTATGTAAATTGCAGCTGGTCTCACGGAACACAGCACAATTCATCCAATTCCCAATCTAATCAGACACTTATTGCCACACTTAGGTCCCACTGACCCAAGACACTTGTCGTTTGGACGCCAGGCATCCAGCCACAACCTCTATTTAGCTCAATTGTTCTCGCTGTACTCACCCATGCATTTCCCAGGATGCTGTTAATGGACAGGAATTGAGTTTTTAAATCTGTGGAATTATTAGCAGGCACAATGTAGATTATGCACCCCATGTAAAATCTATAGTGTATTGATTAATACAGGTTTCTCACAGAATAACATGCAGACGATAAGGGGATAACATTACTAACAGCCCATGACAGTTGTATGCTATAGGAGTACTATTGAATTATCATTAAAACATTTTATTTTATATTCAATTTAGTTGTTTTTTATTCATTTTATTTTTATTTTTATCATTTTTATACTGAAATACTTCAGTTGTGAACTGTAGAGAAAGAAGCCATATAATGCTAATACCAATTAGGATTCAGGTGACTGTTTTGGGTGTTAGAGAATATCACCAACAAAGAAATCCATACTAGGAAATGAAGCATTGCAGTATTTGTAGGCGTAATTTAAAGTTAAAGTAGCTTACGCCAAAAAAAGCCTGACTGACACCTCTAGACGGTACAGTAGCTGCACTGGAGGAGATAGCCCCATAAACCCTCTGTATACTTTCCTTAAATGGTCTCTTGTCATTATTCCTCTAGCAGGAATTTTACCACCCCCTCGCCATGTAAACACATAGGAAAGGAACACCAATTGTGTAAGCAATCACGTTTTCATTGGACCTGTCTGCTGTTTTCAACCCATTTTAAAGCAGGGCACCCTTTAAATTATTTTAATAGGTGATTACCCAGGGAGTAGCAGCACTGGCCAGTCACCATACAGATGGAAAGCATTCTTGTTTTCACAGTGTCAGATGAAACCCAGGTCTGGATTGTGGTAAACACCACAATGAAAGGGATACAGGTAACAAAAGTAGAATGAGCCATCTTCCCCTCAGATACTTCTTTATGTATATTCCAGCAGTCTTATATATATATATATATATATATATATATATATATATATATATTATTATTAACAGCTGGATAACTGTATGCCTTCATGAATCTCATTTGCCTTCATATCTCTTGGGAGAAACCAGAGATCGGCAGCATGGTGGTGGAAAGAAAGCGCGATTTATGTAAAAGCCTCATCCCATGAACATCTTTTGCTGAGGATGGGCAGTCCTTGACATCATCAACTCCATCATAGTAGCTATCGGGGAATTACATGAAATCACTGCCTCAGCCTAGGTCCCAGGAGATTTGCAGAGTGTTCCGGGATACCAGGAGAGGAGTCTCCCGAGTTTCATTAAACTACATTGGCCCTAGATTCTTTTATGTAGTTTTATATTTAGGATTTCCTTATTTTATACCAAGTAAATTGTATAAGTGTACCGTGTTACCCCGTACCACCTAGGGTTACCACCCGTCCGGGATTACTCTGGCCATTTTAGTAATTAAGACTGGTGTCCGGAGTGATTTCCCCGGGCAAAGTGGTAACCCTACTACCACCTCAGATGGGAGTCCATTATACTTGTCAACTATCCTTTCTACCCTTATTCCGAGTCAGGAGCAGGATTATTTGGCCAATTTTCAACCTTCTAGATGTTGGGAGGTAGGCTACTAATACTTTGTTCAGATTACCAGCAAAAACTCTGGGTTCTCATGAAAGTGCAGGGTTTTATGAAGCTCCTGGGTAATTTGAGCAGGGTATTAGTAAAACTCCCGTGTCTATTTAGATTTTGCTTGTTGACCTGCATCCGACGTTGCAGTCTACAGTGTTGTCCAGGTCAATTCCCAGGTCAACACTGGTAATGTGTATGGGCTGCGCTGGTAAGAAATCTGGATCTGGTCCAGAGAGCTTACAATCAAAGCAGAGGGGATAAATAAACAGGGATAACATAGGAAAGGTCAGGTCTGGTTTGCTAGGAGGATAATTAATAAGAGTCAATAAATGGATTTCCAAGGACCGAGGCTGAGGCAGTGGTTGTAAATGGGTTGTAAATCTCTGCCTCAGCCCTGATTGGTACTATGAGTGGACAGGACTTTATGGCATTAAGGCAACTCATTCATATTAAATATATAGGGTTTACATCCAGTAGGTAGGGCTTTGGATGTGATTTACAGAAATCACTCCCTCTGCCCCGCCCTCGTACTTCTGGCTCTTGTTTTGTCCCGAGAGGGAGAAACTAAAAGTTGGCAACCCTGGAGTAGGTAGACAAGGAGAGTTCCAGTAGAGAGTAGCAGCACGGGAGAAGATTTAAAAAGCTGTCAGTGGAGGCAGAGGTCAATGGCAGAACAAACTGGACGGACAAAGTACAAAGAGAAATGAGGTTACAGATGTAGGTGGGAGACGATTTGAGAGTGGGCCTTTGTTGGTAAGTGAAGTTTAGTGAATATAGGCCCTTGGCTATACCCCGTGTGGTTCAGGCCGGTGCTTTGTGATAAGAATTAAGTCATGAAACCCTGAGTCCACTATAGAAATACATGGTAGGTAGAGCAAGGGGTTTAACAGTCTTATGTATAAAGCATAGAGAAAACTATTTGAATAATTAGCAGAATATTTATTTTTTCACTATGATAACCTTTTTTTATCTAATATTTTATTTTATTGCAAGCTCTTTGTCCTCTTGCTTTTCATATATTCATTGCAATAATAGACAGTAAAGGGCTAATAGAATTCAACCTACATGGAATGCGTAACATACATTGCCCAAAAATGGTGAAGTGTGTATGGTTTCAAATAAAAAGCCTCACATTCATTAAACACATTTTTATATTGTCTTTTAGTAGCATATAATAATGTCTTCTTGTGAGGTCAATTAAGCAACATTAACGGTAGATGGCTACAACTTTTATAAGACAAAGTTATAAAAAAGAAACCAAAATGTACACGATTTAAGTCTGAAAATGTAAACAGAGGTAATTGAGTCCTTGTGAGGGGATATGTGGTTGACATATGACCTTGATGTATTCATCACAAGGTATAACCTATTAAAAGACAATGTTTACAGTAATGGAAACTCAAGATGGTGTCTGATATGTTTAAAGATAGTAAAGACTTGTAATATTGTGAGGTTCTCCATTGTATGTTAGTGGAGGCCCAGGTCAGTCCTCTATGCTTTAAATTCTCTACAGTATTCTGTGTAATATAATATGCTATGATGAATTCCTGGCCTGAGTTTCATAGGAGAGGGTGGTATAGTAATTTTTCAGTAAGGACTGGTTTGAGCCTTTACGTGCAATCCTAAATGCTGCAACATTTCCAGATTAGGTGAGGATGTTACGGAAATATTAAAGTATGGATCTTAAATAAAGAAATTAGATGTTGGATTGGAAAGAGGGTCTTCTTAAAATCTAGATATAAATTCACAAAAATTGTGTAATATATTCAATAGTAAACATAGAAACATAGAAACATAGAAAGTGACGGCAGATAAGAGCCACATGGCCCATCCAGTCTGCCCCATTGTGTATTTAAAACTNTNNNAACCCAAATTTAATCGCTATTTTGTTTGAGACTCAGAATNCCCTTATATTTATCCCAAGCATGCTTAAACTGTTCTGTAGTATTATCCTCCACCACTTCTGATGAGAGGCTATTCCACTTATCCACTACCCTTTCAGTAAAATAATTATTTCGCACATTTCCCCTGAACCTACCACCCTCTATTTTATACGCATGCCCTCGCGTTCTACTACACCTCTTTCTTTGAAAAATGCCTCCTCCTGCACCTGGTGACATCCCTTGATATATTTGAAAGCTGCTATCATATCACC
>JABWIB010003260.1:0-10463 GCA_016617825.1 Platyplectrum ornatum | reverse complement strand
TCTAAACTATGAAAGTTTTTGATTAAGGTAGATAGAAGCACTATTGAATTTATTGAATTTCGCTGTTGGTTCAAAATATGATTTTATTGGAGATAAATAAATCATAAGTTTTAATATATTCCTGTGTGTAAAGTATCCTATATAAATGAACTTAATGTATCAGAATTGTGTAATGAGGGGAAACTTTTTTGAGGCTGTTTGCAGTGGTTCATCTAGAATGTACCCCAACACTCTGCTGGGTAAGGCCTTTGGCCAGCTGGTGCTGCTAGGGCATGGGTCTGACTATAACAATTCCACCTACACTACTGGTGCTGNCTTCTGATTCACCAGTATACCACAATGTTGGAAAAAGGCCCTCAAACGCTACTCCCACCACACTGGCAAATCCCTGCATACTCAAATCCCCTACACTGCCGTCCTTTCACTGGTCGAACCATATTGATGTTCATAAACAACAAGTGTAAAATGTAACATACAGAAACACTACAGTTCCACCAATAACAGCAAGCTAAACACTAAAAGTTATTCAGAATTCTGACCACATAACTGTTATTTANGTTCTAAATGAGAGGTCAAGATCTAACATAACATCTACTGCTCAGAGCACAACCAGAGAAGTCATGATAAAGGAGATATTTGGACATTTTCAGATTACAATGGTGGTGTTGGTGGCCATGGTTCCCCCACCCAGAGTTACAAGCCGTATCACAAAGAGCCAGTTAACAAGATTAGAGAGGATCATCTGAGATGAAGGAAAATGCTCTGAGAGAGACAATAAGCTAATTATTGTTAAATCTGATACTGATAAACAGGAGTCTGCAGCTTCTGACAATGAAAGCCACACGTCGCCCGCAGGAACAGCCATGACTAATTCTACACGAAGACGACATGATAGAGAAATGTATGTAGGAACAGGATTTGCTAACGCTCTCATTCATTGTACACATACAAGACAATTGTAAGCAGAAATTATCAAAGCTCCTAATTCTAAATCTGACATTTGCTGTAACGTGAATCAACATTATACAAACTTATGATGGAACTGTCTTCCAAGGTAGAGAGGGGAAAGATTAGTTCTGGGCACCATCCATGGATTCAGGNTACAGAAGTTGCCAAACTTGATGGCCCCAGAGGCAACATGGAATAATTGTATTCTCTCTTCCATGGCCACATCCAAACAAAATGTATTACAGACTAGACAAAGGCAACATAGGACCATATTTATCACCTAACCGTTACAGATTACTGGAAAACAAAAAATTGTGGACCATACTCTACCCCTAATCTCAGTACACAAAGCCTCCATGCTGGTGTACAGTGGTATGACTATGGACATGAACTAAGATTGTAAACATTTATGAGGAGAACACAGATGTATTATGGTAAATAAATATATTACAGCACAAAAAGAAATTTGCACTCACATTCATGGTCATGACGTAAGCTTCCAAATCATTGGTGAATCTTAAGGGATTTAATAAAAAAAATCTGATGCTGCAAAGCAGACATGGGAACACTGCTAAAAGTGGATACATGGGATTATATTAAAGTGTGGAATGAAATGAGGGACCAGATGTACAAAACCTATTCAGTAGAAATAAAGGAATGTCCAGCACCATTAATATTTCCTCATCTCTTAACGTTATACCATGGCCATACTGTATCTAGTACTAGATAGTATAGCAGTTACTATATTATAGACAAGCTTGTTGTAGCATTGTTTTATCATCTTAATGTTACTATGGAATGTCTGAACGAAACATCCATAAATACAGACAATTGGCATCAGACGTGTTCATTCCTCTCCTCTGATAGGGAAAGATGTACGCATGCATGTTACATGGAGCTACAGTGGATGAGCCTCCCTGCCTATCCCAGAGATTAAGTACGCGGCAGACACCTGTGAGATAGGGAACATAAAGACGCCATTGAATGAGCTTGGCAGCATCCGCCTGGGAACCGCAGGACACAGCCGTTGCCTTTGTATCTTCACATCAAAACATTCTCCTACTCAGAGGGAGAAAAAGGCACTGGGATAGAGTTTCAGGAGGACTCCGCAGAGACCATCACATTGAAATGTCACTGCAACCTTCTGGGACATATTGCTAGCACTTTCACATCAGGATTTGTATCAGGCAGAAAGAAACTCACACTCAGTCACAGGAATCCCCCAAAGGATCCTTCAGCCTCACCTATAGATAGAATATATCCTTGCTTTAGAAGCCTGGTACAGAAACCTTAGAGCAGGGATTAAGGTTGAGGCGTGTAGAATAAACACAAGCAAGATGGTAACATTTAATGCACTCCAACAATGCAGATGGCTCTTTTCCTCCTTAACAAGCTAAGAGCGTGCCCCTTATTTTTCACTTCACCTGGTTGGACACTCCTGGCTGTATGACCTGGACTTGGAGAGGTCAATTAAGATATAACATATGTAGTCACTAGGTTTTTGTGGCAGACCCACAATGAAGCAAGGATCTTTCCCAATAGTAAATGCAAGAGCTAAAACTATATTAGGGTAATGTATAGAGAAAAATACAGACAACAATACGCAGACAGAGGCTTGTTAATCTCTACCCACTGATCATGGCAGATGAATCTGAAAATCTGAATGACATGGGACCTGTATTGCAGCCTGTGAGATTATGCAGATTACAGTGTATAGGCATAACTTTCAGCATGGAGTTAAGGGTCAGAGTAGAAACTTGCATACTTACAAAGAACAGAAAAAGTTCTGGTATCGCTTTGGTCCCCAGAGGTGTTGAAAAAGGAATATTTTATATGGAATGTTATACAAGTTCAGAATGTTTTAATGTAAAAAAAACAAACAAAACTTTATGACATGGATTGGACAGTGGAACTTATTATGCCAAGAACTTTGTGTTTCAATATTTGGAGTTGAGTTCAGCCTTTATTGTATTTGTCACAAAGACCTCCATGTGTAAGAATTCTGGACGACGCGGCATGTAACAAGAAGTGTTCATATATTCATACATGTTACCTGCCAGATGTAAATATGATACATACATGGGAAATATCCTACAGGCACGCCTCATTACTAACATTCTTGTGACACAGATTTGTATGTATCTGGTTACTCCGCTCAAATTCTATCACTCGTCAGATATTTGCAATTCAATGTGTTTCCCATTTCCGGCAGAATTCTGTTAAGTTTATTTTACTTTATATTTGCCTGAAACTCTTCGGAAAGAACAAGGAAGCCTTTATTATAAAATATATGTGATATCGGAGAAATGCAGTTGTAGGGAGAAGAGTACATAGTAAAGCTGGCAGAATATATAAGACAAAATAGCTAAGAAGACCTGTGTGTAAGAGGATTGAAGAAAGCAGCGGAGCAATCTGAGAGGTACAGTAGTTGTAAAGAAAGAAGACCAGCAATCAGGTGCCCAGGATAGTGCTAGGACAATATAACAAGGCAGAAGAGCCAAGTAGTGGTAGTATATGAAGCCAACAAGGAGCCTGGTGCACATATGCACAAGTAGTAATAAAACCCAACTCATTCCCCATTCTGAAAAAAAGAGCCACAGGAGTAACATTACTAAACCGCCAAAACCAAAAAGTTTCTAAAAGGTTGTTTGAACACTGGCAGGAGATGCTTAATTTTGATAAAGACGAAACCTGCTAAGATACTTACAGCCACCAGGTGGCAGCCCACATCCCCAATATATAATGTACAGCTATTATACAATATCATTCATATAAGAAAACCCTAGCCAGCCAGCATATATTTCATACCTGCTTGTGTATCACATGTGGCAAAAGAAAATGCAACAATCTGCAGCTTAGGTAGACAGGCATTAAAGATCATACTATAGCCTCCAAAATTCAGCTCCTTCCCTGGGCAAGAATGGGCTGGGCTGTACCTCCCAGCACCCGGAGTCATAGCAAGCATGACAGGAATTCCCCAAGACAGAAAGCGCTTGCTTGTATTTCCACAACACATACATCTGTCCTTACTAAAATACCAATTATCTACTTATTAGGCACTGGACATTTTTTCTAAGCAATTTTTTCAATTGTAACACAGGTAGTTTTCTGGTGTATGCACTGANTTACTGCTCAGACACTGCATGTTGCGAACACCTTGGGCTGGACAAACAGGTAAAATAATCATTGCAGTCCCTGCCACTGATCATTAGTCCCTGCTCACTGTCCTCTAACATGCATAAGTGCCATGCACCATGGGNAAGTGGGGCTTTTAAAGGCTATGGGTGAGCAGGAACATCCAAATCCCATCTGCAAAAATAGTAACTTCACAACACCACTGCAGGTGTAATGTGTACAGTTCTTGCAGCAAAATGATCCCACTGCAATGTGGGCAACTCTGGTCATACACAAGGCCTATCACAACACAATATATTAAAAGGAAACATAGGCTGCTTAACACAAGTCATAAGGCCTTTCTGCAACACAAACTGTACAGACACAATCATTAAACTCTACTGTATTGTTCATATACAAAATATATTCCACATTCCAGGTCTTTATACTGTAAAAGCTAATCTGTGTGTCAGACATGGTCTAATAAACACACTATAGTATAATCTGAACACTGGTTCTACATTTAANTCATTTCATTTACATTTATTAAATGTTTAACACTTGTCATTGTGTAATCTACCATTGTATCCCCAAAGATTCCTGAGACAGATCCAGCCTAGACTCGAAACTCAGAAATGCGCTGTGACACGCCAGCCGGCATCCGCTGGGTTATACAGAAATGTAGCAGGGGAAATAAATTGATGAGACAGTGTCAGAATGGGTACATGATCCACCAGTTATGCCTCATAAACAGGATTACGGATTTTATGCACAATGGACCTTTGAAGAGAAGAAACAGNGAATGGAGAAACAATTTGCTGTAAAGGTTCTGGGCTATATAACCCTATTCTGAGTATAAAAAGAGGGTCAATACTAGTATGGTATGGTAATACAAAATGGTTATTTGGTAGTACTAATTTGTAACTAACTTACTGTAACACCTATAGCAGTTCAAGAAAATTCCAATTACCTTTATGCCTAATTAGAGAACATACAATACAGGTTATTATAAACTTTCCAGACTTCCAATTCGCAGTGACTGAGTTTGTTTGCAACTTTCTAAAGGATATTATGAAGAAACAAGGTCACTGTACTGGGGAGGAGAAAACAGACGTATAATCTTAAGGAAATAATNTTCCTGATAATTCCTGACAATGCAAACCCGCCCTATCAAATGACATTTTCTGATATTATACCAAATCCAGACGTAAAAATAGAAAGCTGCACCTGTGTAATACCATGATGAGGAGCGACTGTAAGAGCCCTCATTCAAGATAAAAACAATTGAGGGTTCAGAAAGTTTTTGTACTATGGGTTGGGGAAGATACAATGATCAGTTTGTGGCTGGTGGGCCCCTTTTTGCCACATTACGAGCCCCCCTCCCCCCATAGGAGACTTTTACAGTTTTCAAGCACTTTAGTCATAAAATTATAACCAGTACTGTAATTTTTTAATATTTAACCCGATCTTGACTGAAAGCTTTGAGAATGAGCGAGAGTCAAAGGACGGGTTTATCTTGGTGAAGTTAAAGGATTTGAGGAGCGTCTGTAGTAAAAGAATCTTTTAGAGAATNCTACACTGAATTCTTTAATTAAGAGAAAAATGCACCGGGGAACTGGCAGGTCCCCAGCGGGAAACAAGGGCNGCAGTATTCACCATTATTCTTTAAAAGGGAAGAAAAAAAGAGAAAGTCTGTAATTTCAGGAGATCGCCTTTAATTAAATAAGCCTTTTTGTGCCTCTCAATAGTTTCCTTGTTTGTATCTCTATTCACAGCGAAACCTTATCACATTGTACGATATTCATTGATGTCGCCCGTCCCATTAAATGGCATGTTAATGCAGCACCAAGGTAAACTATGTACATGTACAGGTAACATTCGCCGGCCATATAGATTCATTAATACAATTTTTTTTTTTTTTTTTGCTAAATTAGCTAAAAACATTTTTTAAATAAACATGCACCAAGATGCGTTTTCAAATGATTTCCCGCAATTAGAAAAATAATAGGAGCTACTCTGCTTACTACAATGACTCCTGCTTCCTGCCTGAAATTAACCGCTTCAAGCCCAGAAGCACATTGCTGCTGCCATTTGATGGACTCATAGATTCTTAAAGATTCCTTAGCAATATGTGTTACCGTGGCAACAGACAACAAAGGCCGTTTCCATGGTTGCAGAGTGTGCTAGGGACTGTCAAGTATGTAGCAGAGTTTCGGCAGAGTGTTTCCGTGATTTGTCCAAGATGGGAATAATTCTGAATACAGAAGATAGCATTTGAAAGTATTTAATGAACCAAATTGTGACAGGGGCACATTAATACAGGTAGATTCATTAATAAAGATAATACTGTATGAAGAATAAGGATCCTAGGAGATGATGCCCATAACAACCAATCAGAATTTAGCTCTCGGCTTTAATTTACTGACTGGAGAATGTCAACTCAAATCTGATTGGTTGCTATGAGCAACATCTTCACGTCTCCAATCCCGCATTTTAGAAACTATAGGCCATGGAGTCAGTATGTGGAATAGGACAAGATCTCATCATTGTCTCCAGGTAATTCTTTATTGGGATGCAACCGGAGCTGGCAATGACATTTGACCCCCTTAAAAGGGTTTTAAAAGTAAATAATAACCTTTCATCAAAAAGTATGGATAATTAATGTTCCAAATTCTAATTGAGGAAAGATTGATGGGAGTAGCCAAGAAAATATAAAATAAAGCTGTAATGTATATCGTTGTAAAAAGCTTGTCCTTAGATCTTCACAGGATGTTCAGACAAGTTTCAATCNACTTAACATGTTCTATCCTAATTCTAACTGTTTACCCTCAATTTCTGCTACTAACATTGCTGTGTGACTGGATCATGCAGAACACTGAGCACTTTTACATTACAACCTGTCTGGTCTATTGCATAATAAATGGCATTTACCCCTATGTATCAATCCCCAATATCCTATGGAGTGTCTGTTACCACCCATTCTTGTCTAATTGTTAAAATTGTAAAGCACTTAATGCGCTCTGTTAATAAATAAAATAAATAAGATCTGGCAGTTTTTTAGAGCACATATAGTACAGTCATACCAGGTGAATGGGTAAAAACCTAGATTTGCAGGACAGTTGCCCTTTAAGGCCCAATGTTAGCAGAACGATTGAAAATAAGACTCTGAAATTCTGATTAATTATTTAGCAAAGCACAAAACTTCACATTAAAATGCAATCACGCTTCTCCCTGCCTGCAAAGCGGTTANAAGGGACTTCTTAATTAAGTTAGCAGCCTGCATGGAAAAGAAATTAGTAGTTATTTAAAAGACTTTTATACTTTCTTACTACGAATCATTTAACACCAAGCAACAAAAGGAATTTCAGTTGTTCCCCAAATCAATGCTACTTGGCCCAAATAAAATGTTCAGCCTCTGATACAGCGAGCCATGAAATGGAGCTGTGCCAGATACGGTTGAATGACCCATGGCTCTTAAAAGACTGGTGGCCAAGCCGGCACAGAACATAACATATCACCTACGCCAGTGGTCGAAGTGGAAATTTAGAAGTGGGGGTATGGACATTCAGAAGTGGGGGTATGAAAACATAGAAAATAATGGAAGTCAATGGAGATTTGAAATTTTTCCATTACAGCAGTGGGAGAAGTGCCGGTATGTCATACCCCCGTATACCCCCCCACTTCGAGCCCTGACCTACGCAATATCATTGATGATAATTAATTGGCAAATTGTTATTTTAATCTTCAAAATTCTTAATGAAAAGAGCCTTTGCCTATGTCTGAAGGGCAGTAATACAGAATCTATTACATTGTTCTACCAGTGTAGTATTAGGCTGTTATGCCTGATCACCAGTTCCAAAATGAATTGCAATCACTACTGTCTTGTCCAAACACATACATATGGAAAGTAACCATAGTGATTGATGGCCACTTGGAGAGCCCATATTTGTCCATTTTTAATTAATGAGGCCCCTGTCTTTTCTGATCACCAACACATTAGACCAGACCTGCCGGGCTGGCACAAGTGTATCCTGAACACATTACTTATGGGTCCTCTCGAAAGGNCAAACCACTTCCATGTGTCTGCCTCCCATCCCCTATGTGTGAATAGTACTAAATCTATAAAATACATTATACATTTCTTGTGCAGAACATCTGTAAGTGGGGTCAGACAAAAATCTAAAGGTTTCAGCTTTCATCTGAGGTAAGACATCCTACTGTTTCTTCATACGATATTCTAACCCAGTTACCTTGCTATATTAGAATTTAGAAAACATTTGTCCAAACATTTATGAACCACTGCATGAGGACTGTTCATGTAAACCTCTGCATAGGGGTGCATCCAAAATAAGCCACACTCACAAAATAAAAGTAACAAATATGTTAAATCTGAAAACTTCAAACAAGAAACCATCATTCTATCAATCGCCGACAAAAACCACCATGTGATTATAATAGGTCTAATCCAGGGAGCTGCTGTTTTGAATTCCTTGGTCCCTTTGTGGTGTCATGTTAGTCGGACCAGTGTCTCGTGAAAAGAATCTATTGTTGAATAGAAAGGACTCCGGATCTATGCTCTGCTGGGCTGATAAAATTGCAGTTGATTTAAAAGAACCATCTTGTCTGGAGAAGGGATTAGACGATTAAGAGGCTGCATGTAATTTTCTTTCTATTGAATGCTACATATTTCAATAAAAAGTCAAAAAACTTATATTACACATTCTAGAACAAAATATTTTTTGTTTCCAGTTAACTTAATAGTAGATTAAAAGATTATAGATTGGTTATAATTGCCATGGGCAACACCTCCNCTGCTTTACTTCTCCACTGTTTTCAGTGCTTTATGAAAAGTGCAGTGTGACTTTATCACCACCTGCTTAAAAACATACCATGGTTTGTTATGGCATTGTGTGCACTGCCATACACTGTGTAATACAATACAGTAATAGTAGAGGTAGGTCATGATTTTATGTCCGATTCCAGTCCCCATAAAGATCTTAAACNCCCTGTGAAGTATAAAGATAAGTTGGTAGGTATAGGTCCAAGACAAGCCTAGCTACCCTGTGGCCCTTCAGTTGTTCTTAAACCATGAGAAGGTAAAGCACACTGGTATTTCGTTTCACACCATCAAATGCCAGATTATATGCCATGTCATATCCAAACATTCCAAAGATCCAAAGATTAGACATGCAAAGCTGTTTCTCCAATTGGCCAAAAGGTCATCAGCAGAGGAGTCACACCTTTCATAATGAGGACGACATAGGTGTGTCCTATATTCAGTAGCAAGTGGATATAAATNTGGCAAATTCTGTAACATTCTGCTTAAGAAACAAATTCCCTGACAATTTACCTTTAAATCTCACATCCTCTTAATGACTCAAGGTTAATTAGATTTTGGTTGTGAAGGATAAAAGGCGGCGGTAATTATCGTCTTTCATAGGCTTCCCAGTAAACTACCTTATTCACCCCCCCTCCTTTATTCTAAAGACTTTCCCAGGTCTCTGCTGGCTGCAGTTGATCAGTGTTGGCTGAGGTCCATTCTGCAACAAAGAGCTGGTATTCCAGCTGTCTGCCTCTAATCTCCAGTGTCAGCTCTTGTTAAGGTTTCAGCGTGAAATCGGAGGGTAAAGCCACATAGAATATTAAAAGCAAATCAGGATTCCGCACATGCCGAGTGTGCGGCCCCACCACTGCTTGCTGAGGGAGTGGGAGCATTTACCTGTACAGCCGGTTTGTACAGCTCTCCTGCCCCAACGCCATGCAAGAGCCAGCCACCCCTATACTAACCACACACATATACATGTTTCCACTTATGAACAGACAGTAATGTCTGTATGTTTTGGTAGTATCATACCTGGTTGTAATTCAGTCCACAGAGANCTCATCACAGTGATGCAACCAGACATGAAGCCCTGTATCTATATATGTGGCAAGGGCCAGGGCCGTTTTAAGGGGCAATTGCATTTAAAAAACACAGAAAAACACATAAAAGAGATATAGTTGATCAATCAGATTTTCTGATTAATCAACGATAATCTTTTGTTTACCTTCGGGAAAAAAAACCTGTAAAAAAAGAGTAGAAAAAAATTTAATTAAAATATACTCACGTTTCAGGTGTCTTCACTGGGCACCGAAGCTGTATGCCTAGGCTCCTTGGGGTGCAGCAAAATGGTTTTTTTTCGGCATAGTCTTTACCTAAATAGTTATTACACTATTTTGACACAAAAACCTAAAAAATGGGAAATTATTTTGTCTTGAAAAATTATGGAGACCCCTTTTACTAAGGAAACACTACTAAACTAAACCATGAAACTATTAAGGAAAGTGGGATACCTCCAAGGATACTAAAGTAGCTTCAGATGGAGCTGGAAGAATTAGGCCAGCCAATTAAAGCATGTATA
>JABWIB010003258.1:11525-39538 GCA_016617825.1 Platyplectrum ornatum | reverse complement strand
TATCCTGGCTTGTCCCCCTCTAAATGTTCCTCTTTTATTTAATACCAGTTGCATACAAAATGAGTGGCTGTATTTATAATGTAGTAATGTATTATGGTTTTATCTTGTGCCCAGTTGTTACTTATGTTTCTTTTTTTCAGGAAGCATTCACTTACATTTCTTGGTTGTCTATGATTGTAAAAGATTGACACTAATTGTACTTGGGATAAGCTCATGGATATATCTTCTGGGCTCCTTGCTTGGTTTATGACTGGATGGAAGAGTCATATGTTCTAGGTCACTTACCTTTTCTCTCTTGTTTCCCACAGTTTGGCAGAAGAGGAGGTAAAGACTGAGCAGGAGGTGGTAGAGGGTATGGATGTCACCACTCGATCTAAAGGTGAGGGACATTTTATATGGACACATACAGATATATAGTGCAAGAATGACTTGGCATAATCTCAGTGCAGTGTGAAGTGTTATAGATTCAGTTCACATCTTCATCTCCCCCGAAATGCTCAGTTTTGTAATCTCAGACAATCTCAGCCAAGAGTGCTCTATTTTAATTCCGGACCCATGACAGTAACCCTTTATTTTGTTAACGTTTGTTCCTGTCGTTTAAGGTTATATATTACATATGATTATCTACCTAGGAAATGTTGTTTGCAATAGGCAATGTCTTGGTATGCTGTGAAACTTGCAGTGACTTGTTTGTGTGGCTTGAAAAACATGGCTGCCAGGGGTGTTCATCCATAGCAAGCTGGTCTGCACATATGTTTATGTCAGCAGGAGTTGACTGTAACTTAGGGGTTGTTGTAACTATAGTCCGGCATAGTACGATCCTTGCTATAAATACCTGTGATATTGTTGTTTCATGTTTCAGAAATCATTTTCACTACTATATAAAGTAACATTTTTACATTGTGCACATTTCATAAATGTAATTTACAGTACCTAGTGCACTATTTGATAGTCATTTTAAATGTCAAAATATTATAGTAACTGACATGACATGACATGAGTAGCAGTGCAAAGGCTACACGCTGTAACTATATAAAGAACTCTTGTAGTGTACCTGCCTTCTTGCACGTATTTCAGGGCAGATGTGCTGTACTCACAAAAAGGTTCCAAGCGTGGGTTGCCTCTCCCATAGAAAGTTACTATGTTTGTGTGGGTATAAATATATATATATAGTGTGTGTGTGTGTATGTATGTGTATATGTATATGTGTGTGTGTGTATATATATATATATATATATATATATATATATATATATATACACAAATATAGGTTTTTCTGTTGTTGTTTTCCTTGTTGTTGTAAGGCATAATGCATCTGTTTTCAAAACTATGCTTTTATACCTTAATCTTTGGCATGGGAAGTATGGCATCTAATGAATAGAATCAAATCATTCAGTAAGGTAGTGCTAGTCGGGCACCATTTTGTTTACTTCACTAGCAGTGTCCTCAAAATGGTGCTTACAGAAAATCTTGGCAGCACTCTGCTGTTTCCAAGCTCACTGCATATTTGTCTTATCTGCTAACCAGCTTGCACAGCTGTGATTTCAGCATCTGTTCACATACATGTTGTTTTTTTTTTAGTTATATTGAAGACAAAGTCTTTCTAAAAATACTGTTCTANTAATGGGCGCATTTTACTCTGTTTCTACTCTAAATACAGATACACATTTTATTAGCATACAGATACAATTGGCAATGGTTAAACCAGTAACTTCTAATGTAGCCTGTATTTGAAAAAAGAGAAAAACTGAACCCTGATTNAATACTCGCTGCTCTTCCGTTCAACCTTTATGCATTTGGAAGGACCCAGCAGAGAAAGGGTTTTTATTTATACCCTCAGGCATTAAAGCACATAGCATAGCACAGAACTGGGTGTGCACCTAAGAACGGTGTGGAACAGCTTCTGAGCATATCACATATGGCAATTTGTCGGTAAAATAATTCTTTGTACGTAATCTGTAAAAACTACTAAAAATATTTTCTTTATTAACAAATCAGTATCCAGGGCGACTTGCAATGCTGATGCACGTGGTGCTTTACGCACAGCAGGACTGGNTATCCACTGTTGTACTTACTAGATCCAGCCTTCTATGAGAGGATACCACTCCCCACACTCGTACAGACATACAGTATGACGCCTGGACGCTACCTTAAAACATTTCACGGCAACCTCACTTAAAATGGGGACGGTGCAGAATTCTGGATATTATGGAGGTACTTAGCCACTGGAAAACCATTCCACCTTATAAGTCTGGTTGCTGGTTCTATCTGCCCTTGAAATGATAAACAGATTCATTGTTTGGCCAAATGAACTACAAGGACTAGTACTATATGTCCAATCTACTGAGTGATCACAGGGCACTGCCAACATGTGGATTTCAATTCATCTACTTAACAGATGGGCTTACTTTTTAGGAAGTCATTGTTATATCTAGATAACTGGCGTCTAACATGATGGACATAGTCTATGTGGCCTAGTCATCATCGTAGTACTATAACACAATGTTTTTCTCTACTGGTGTTTTCTCGTCTTTAGTGAAACATGCTGACGGAAACTTCACTTACTCTGGTGGTCTGTGATTTAAGCACTTCTATATTCTATTCTAAGGTCACTACTCTCCTTAATTCTCTTAAATCTTTCTGCTTCTTTTTACACTATTTATGTTCATTTAGGTTTCTATATGATCTCTGTCAACTGAATCCAGACTTAAGAGTTGTGGCTGTTGTAAGCATACTGCAAGTGGAAAACAGCTGCTCACTTCATCTGTATGTGCACATGCAACCAACATTAAACAGTAATCTGGATCCTCAAGTCATTCTACCAGCAGAATGGGTGAATGGTGGAAGGGAGGAGATATTTCAATGGTACCGGGGTGCCAGTGCATAAAAGTCACTAGCATGTAAGAAAGTTGTTCTCACATAACACACACAGAATTTAGTATCACACAGTTATTTGATAGCATACCTCCATTGATCCGCTCACATTGGCTCTTAAATAGTTACATTGTTTCCCTTGGATCTATATTGAATGCTATATTGAATCATTTTGATTGCAAAATGCTCTTCTAGAGCTAGACCACTCTGCATTTGTTGCAATGTACTCACTAATCNTCTTATTTTTGTATCGTGACATCACAGGTCTCAGCAGCTGGCACGCAATGTTAGAAAGGATGTGATTTCTCCTCCTTTTTGGCATTCTCAGGGGTTTTTATCAGCCATAAACCAAGGTTTAATGTCAGATGCTGAAAGAGTCATTATTTAGCAGAATTGTGTTTTCATTAAAAGAAAACGTTTACCATGTGTCTATATTCTTAGATACTGTAAGTAAAAGACTATAAATGGTGTCTTGTCTAATTCCCCCCAGGCCCCCCCCCTTCCTCCAACTTCCTCCTGTGACATGGCTGTTGTGTGTCATGTCTGTTAGGTAACCATTTAACTGTTTTCTAATTACCCTGCTCAGCCTTTCAAGTATCTAGTATATTCAGTGAGAAATGTGCAAGTGACCTTTTTCTCCATTACTGAGGCCTTGGACAATTGCTGGGAACGAAGGGTTAAAGATTACAAAATGGATCTGGCTTCTTTGACGTTACAAGCTGTGTCAGCTCCTCCATCTTGGTATAGGATTTTGTTTGCCAGATGCCTGATGTTTTGTGATTTGCATAAATCAGTCCATTTTTCCCTTTTTGCCCCTCGACTCCAGATTAAAGTGATTTATAAGCCTCCAAACGGCTTGCCACCTTGTTTTACATTAAAAAAAACAATATTTTCCTATTTTTCTCAAACAATATGTATTTCTCATAGGTGGAGCAAGATAATGGCTGGGACTAAAACTATGTTTTCTGCCGAGCAGTGTGGCTAATCTGTGTGCAGTGTTTATACAGAATATATTTAATAAAGACCTTATATCGGGGTTCACTGCTGACTCATTCACACTGCCTTGTTATCATAATGACAGTATTCAGTAAATAGATTAGATCAGAGCTAGTATTGTTTCTGGCAAATTATATTGGATGCCGAAAAGGTTCATTTCCGTTCACATACGTCGGTGAAATGTCACTTGCTCTTCTCTGTAGCCATATTGCAGTTTAGTAGGCGAGGTCCAGTCCTTTTCTTACATACACACAGACTTTGGAAAAATGCCTGCATTGCACCAAGATGTCTGAATCTGAGAAAGGAGCAGAGGGGGAGACAATCCTTCCAGACCAATCAAGTGTTCTGTAAAGCGTTATGCACCAATGACAGCGCAGAGCTGGTTAACAGCTGACAACTGGAGAGCAGAGAATGGCATATTTCTGGAAGTTTCTCTCAGCGCTGCTGGCTTCATGTCAGCGATTTGGCAAGTCCTTGCTGCTATGAATCCATAACACCAGCATGAAGCCTAATCTGGAGGTGAAAATAAATACACATTAAATATGTTTGCTTAGCCATGAAAACTTTTTTCCCCCAAAATAAAGAAACAATAAACCGTATATACACTCATAATCTATAAGAAGAATAAATTCACTAGTAAAACCACTGAAAAATGGGTAGATTTACCGATGTATTTTACACTTGTGTACTGAGACTTGCGCCCAATGAGTGCTACTCTAATGGAATGAGATATTAAAACACAAATACAACACAAGTCATGTGTCTTTTAGGCCTACAAACTTGGATGTGTAAAACACACATTAAGAATAGGAATTTACATTGTGCATGTAAATCGGCAGTGAGGCCCCTACAGCGGTATTAGAAGGTGGGCCCTCTTTCAGTCGCAGCTTCTCGCTGACACTTCTGTTTCATAATGCTCATCGCTTAGTATGTCTTTATGTACTGTACAGGAAAGTAATATGGACTCCGTGGTGGGACCTGTGACATAGCACCTTTTTTATAAAGGATATTAAAAGCATTCCTATAGAGCAGGCCTAGCCAACCTGTGGCTCCTCAGGTGTGAAACTACAAGTCCCAGGTTTAACTGCTTAGGCATTGCTGATACCTGACAAAGCATGCTAGACCACTCCTGTTATAGAGAATATCTTTGTGCTGTTTTGAGATATTACCATTTATATAGTGGCACATAACGCTTCCTGGGGTGTTGTAGGAAGAAACTGTTTTTCATGGTCTGAATCCAGATTTAAGGACTGACCATTAGTCTGCAACATTTGACATTTTCCTCCCCTGTGTACATGGTTTTTTCCTTTTTTTTAAACTTTGGCTCTGGTCCAATGTGACTTTTGGCATGGCTTTTATACCAACAACAGTGGTATTGTATTGGGCATGGTCTTTTCACATGGGGAACAAACAATTATGCCCATCTAGTGTTGAAGCGAGTTTGCTGAGGTGAGTAAAATATGATTGATGCAGAAACAAGATATTAGGGCTAACCTGATCAGTGTATTACCCATTCCCAGCATTGCTCAATGATCGTTTATGGAAAGTCAAATGTATCTTTCACCAATCTCACTCCACATCACGTACAGAATGGTCAGTGCCTTAATAGAATGGGATGAAGTGGCAAGATGTGACATAAAACAGTGGACACAGACCTGTGTGTTGGATGCCTTTGTCCTGGTNTCTACCTCACCTTTACGCTGTGATCTGCTTCGTTTACAAAGCAGACCAGCGCACAAAGTTTTAAGCACACCCCTGCCGATCAGACCCGACCCCTTGTACATTGCTAACGTGTACGAAACCTTAGTTAGTAACGTACTAATAACATCTTTTATTTTTTAAGCCCTTGGCTGCCATTTATGAATGTCTAGATCCAGTACAGTGGCTCTGCAATTTGTGGCATACAGAAAACAGAAACATGTTGCTGATGGTTTGGAGGTGGGACTTTTATGTGGGATTTTTGCTTTTTATTTTACTTCTTACTCAACACTAAAATTTTGGTGAATGTAATGGTTTCTCAGCAAGACTTTCATTAGCCACTAATCATATGGAAGATATTTATTAATATATAGTATATATATTAGAAAGCCAGATGTCCTATCCTCCATTAGTGATGGGATAAACTGTACTTCTGAATGCAAATCAAATAATATTATGTCACTATCATTTAGGCCCCAATTATTATTGCTAGGTATACCCTACAATTTAGGTTATAGCTTCTAGACACCATGTTTAGTTGTTGCTGTTGTGCATGTTGCTATTTTTAGTGTTATCTATATCTTCTTTTAAGAAAACAAATGTGAAATGGTAGTTCCAAGGTTGTCAATAACTAATGCTTTTTCATTGTTTATAGACCTTGTTTAGCCGCTTAAATATTTGACCTTTGTTCAGAACAGATTTTGTGATGCAGAGTTCTTTCTAGTCTCTTTCTCTCTGAATGTTTCCTATACATTTGATTTTCTCCATCAATTGCTAAAAACAAGGTGATCGCCTTGTTATGGGTAAATCGGTGCTTGAGGTAACACTTTAAATCCATATATGCCCTTGTAGAATAAACTACTTCGAGGAAGGCTACAGTGCAGGAGTGGGGCAGTGCATTGCTGCCAGACGCCATTTTAAGAGCTTGCACAAGTTACATAGTCATCGATGTCTCTAAGAGTGTGATGGGTGAGTCTTTCTAGACAGGGAAAAAAGCTAACATTCCTCCAGCTTTAACATTGCTAGCACCACGTCTTTTTACCTGCACTGTGACTTTTCTTTATTATNTGTACATAGAATATATTATTTTAACTCAAACAAGGGACTATAGTGTTCCTACATGACATGTATATTACCTGTTATTCAGATATTTTCAATAACAGTGTTAGATTTGTGGCATGCAAAATAATAATAGGTATATTATATTTAATTCTGCATGGTAACATTATTTTTTTTTATTGTCTTTCCTACATTGTAACTAGACAGATGTTGCAGGCAAAGCAAGTTCATAAGACAGGGTGTAACAAGCATGATTTAAACATCAAACTCACTAATAATCCATTTACTGATGCAATGCCGATTGTAATTAGAGCAATATCGATCTTCTGCCTTTATTCTCTCTAGTATTAAAACTAGACCGGATTCACAGCTAAACCTTTTATTGCTTATATAGTCCACTTATGTTCTGCATATATTTGTTATTTATCTTTATGCTNATATATGGGCTCATAGTTATGAATAATCATACCATATACAGGTGGTCAGTATGTATCTAGAAATGCAAATAAATCACAATAACCCTTTCATAGTAGATGACTTTCCCCTTCATGTGAATGCAAAAAAAGAAATTCTTCTGCTTACAGAGAAAATAAAAACCCTCCCCCCACGAATCTTACCTTTTTGTGAGACCGTTTCAGGCTGGTGCTGCTTTCTCATCGAAGAGGTTATTTCAAGTGTATGCATCCATATTGCCTTGGAGACTTTATACATTACTAAGATTTAATGGGCTAGCCATACCTTATGATCTGTTTTGATCGTAAGTACGGATGAACTGCATACAAAGGATTTTCTGAATAATGTTCAGAGTTGTCTTGAAGGTGCCCAGGGATGCGAGAGGGTTTACATGTTTATTAAAGATCATTTTGAATATCCTCAGCTTGCTGGACTGCTGCTTAAAGCAGACGCTCTCTGTTTGCAGAATCCTGCGGGGCTAGCCTTATCTCCTGAACACTGACACTGGAGGTGCAAAATGCTGTTTATCTTATTACTTTCATGGCTCATATCCTGGCTTGTCCCCCTCTAAATGTTCCTCTTTTATTTAATACCAGTTGCATACAAAATGAGTGGCTGTATTTATAATGTAGTAATGTATTATGGTTTTATCTTGTGCCCAGTTGTTACTTATGTTTCTTTTTTTCAGGAAGCATTCACTTACATTTCTTGGTTGTCTATGATTGTAAAAGATTGACACTAATTGTACTTGGGATAAGCTCATGGATATATCTTCTGGGCTCCTTGCTTGGTTTATGACTGGATGGAAGAGTCATATGTTCTAGGTCACTTACCTTTTCTCTCTTGTTTCCCACAGTTTGGCAGAAGAGGAGGTAAAGACTGAGCAGGAGGTGGTAGAGGGTATGGATGTCACCACTCGATCTAAAGGTGAGGGACATTTTATATGGACACATACAGATATATAGTGCAAGAATGACTTGGCATAATCTCAGTGCAGTGTGAAGTGTTATAGATTCAGTTCACATCTTCATCTCCCCCGAAATGCTCAGTTTTGTAATCTCAGACAATCTCAGCCAAGAGTGCTCTATTTTAATTCCGGACCCATGACAGTAACCCTTTATTTTGTTAACGTTTGTTCCTGTCGTTTAAGGTTATATATTACATATGATTATCTACCTAGGAAATGTTGTTTGCAATAGGCAATGTCTTGGTATGCTGTGAAACTTGCAGTGACTTGTTTGTGTGGCTTGAAAAACATGGCTGCCAGGGGTGTTCATCCATAGCAAGCTGGTCTGCACATATGTTTATGTCAGCAGGAGTTGACTGTAACTTAGGGGTTGTTGTAACTATAGTCCGGCATAGTACGATCCTTGCTATAAATACCTGTGATATTGTTGTTTCATGTTTCAGAAATCATTTTCACTACTATATAAAGTAACATTTTTACATTGTGCACATTTCATAAATGTAATTTACAGTACCTAGTGCACTATTTGATAGTCATTTTAAATGTCAAAATATTATAGTAACTGACATGACATGACATGAGTAGCAGTGCAAAGGCTACACGCTGTAACTATATAAAGAACTCTTGTAGTGTACCTGCCTTCTTGCACGTATTTCAGGGCAGATGTGCTGTACTCACAAAAAGGTTCCAAGCGTGGGTTGCCTCTCCCATAGAAAGTTACTATGTTTGTGTGGGTATAAATATATATNCATATTATTTAGCAAAAAACTTGCCAAGATGGTTAAAACTTATATAAATTATTGAAGCAATGGGATGATTTTTTAAATTGTCTATGAAATGATTATGTAGTGTGTGTTTTTGTATATTATATATATATATATATAGTACATATTATGTATTATATTTGTAGTTGTAATATATTCTTTATAGTGCATCACAAAGGCTCAGCAGGGTAACAGAGTATACATTGTATAATCTGCTTGCACTGGTTATCATGTACTTCATAAGGTATATACATAATGTAGATCTTGATAACCAGCGCAAGATGAGCCTGTGTCTGGGTATCCGGTCACAGCAAATATATACAGAAAATATATTAGTTTGAATTCAGAAAAGAGAGCATATGGTAGATAATGCGAGGAGCACACCAGGGAAACCTGCTTGCGAGAATTTACAATCCAAACAAAAGAGGAAAGTAAATATTGGTGCACGGATGGGTGAGTCAGCGCGCTGTGAAAGCAATAAAGGTTGTTTGGGAATATTGGCAAACTTGAAGCTTGCCATCCACTACAGCGATTTATCATGGCTGAGAAACGGCCTTAAAAGGAAACGGAAACTTATGGCCCGGGATATACATGTGCACCCTTACACAATGCCAGTGGACATGTTGGTATATAATAAGAAATGAATCTAAAGCAATGGAGGGAGCGGAGTCCAGAAAGCACGCTCTGACCACCCTTTCCTCCACAAGGTATTAAAATATAAATGAACAATACAGACAGGGCCGCCAACAGGCCAGATAGAGCTTTGGACCTGCGTCATCGGTGTCACTGGCGTACAGCGGCAAAAGAAGGAATACAGATAGAAAGTTTCTGTGTAAAAGTTCTTTTTTTAATCTGTATTCACTCTATTGCCACTAGTAGTAGTAGTAGTGCAAGCCAGTACCGACGTCATGACGTCTCAATGTAATTATGTCTTAACATCACATGGGGTGGCCCTGGTCTTGCANATTTTGGCAGTCCCAGGCCCGCTGTTTCTGAAGACGGCTGCCCTGAATATTCCAGTTATGCAGCAAAACAAAGGTTGTTTTATATAAATTCGTACAAGTATTTATACATGTATTGTTCACTTCTTGGAAGGTTGCCATCACTACCACTCAAACATTTTAGGATCAGGATCATTTCCAAGTGGCGATACAGCTATCATCCTACTTTAACATGGAATCAAAACTAAATGTAATCGCAGGTCACAGCAGCTGTAAATACCCTCCTTTATTCTTTAACTTTATTATTTCCATAGAAGATCAGAAAAAACAAGCAAACCTAACGAGGAAAGTAGTATCGGTCATCTGGTTCGTATTAACATAATTGTGAAGTTATTAGAAGGAAACTCTAACACATGGGGCTGCCTTTAAATAAATGTAAGAAGTAATGTCATTCAGTGTAGCTATGTGAACATAGAAAGGGAAGTATGCCCTGAGTTGTGTCCTATGAGAATTGAAATACTGCGCATAAGTTTCAGGAGACAGGGGAGGGGTGTGTGAGACACTACATTCATTTACACACACAATGATTTTATCTTCCTGTGTCCGACCGAATCTGTGCGGTAAAACCAGTTCTGTAGGACGCCTGAGGAGGATGTACAGTGAGTGTGAATATTGGTTTAGTTAATTAAGACCAAGAATTCATTTACATAGCAGACATCTAAATACATACCCACTCAAAACCAAGACCAGTGCTTTTTAAGACCGCCTTAGCTTGTTTTTGCATTGCTTGTTTTTAAGGCTTTTGATGCATATTNATTTGATATTAAATCAGATACTATGATATAAGTGGCATATTGATATGTAGAGTGAAATTCAGTAAACAGGTGTCAATCCACTNAAAATAATGTGTGAAAGCCTCGTGGTTTCTAAACCACGTTTTTTGCATACTTTACATTTTCATCTGCCATCTTGTTTCTTGTCCTGTGTAATGAATCAGCTTTTCAGCATTTTTGGTAAAACATGTATTGAGAGAGGATCTGAATAAATAGGGATATATTCATTTTATATGGCAAAAAGAGCCATTTGTACACACACACACACACGCATGTATACTGTGGTAAGCAATCTCTCCCTTATTAGACCATGACATTTGATATCCAGTACAATGAAAGATACTGTTCTGCTATCAGATGTCTNTGACCCCTGGCTCTGCCTCATAACAACACTCACAATTTATGTGTAGAAGTCATNATATTGAATTGTTGGTTTAATTAATTCTGTTTATGCACCTTTACAATATATGTTTGNATAATGTGTTTAACTGTTTCTGCCACAGCAATGTATCATGGCTGACTTGTCCTCTGTCTTTGTGTCTCTCATTTGATTGTTTGTATTTCTGTAGGTCCAGCTGTAGCTTTTCCAGAAGGACTATCACAAGAACATGGGGACAGTCANCAGTCCAGTGAGTACAACCCATATTACTGTAATAACATTTTCACAGACTGAAGCTTCTTACAACATCAGAGAAGGAAGGCTTTTTCATAGAAGCATGTGTGCCCAAGCGGCCATTGCCGTACATTACAAATAACACAAANTAAACTATACTGTGTAAAGTGCACCAATCTCAGTTTGTTACCGTAGACAGACTTTGGCCTAACAGATAAAATGTAGTTTACGCCGTGTTCTGTTCTGGAGGGGCATTACACAAATNAAATTAAATGTATAATCAGAATTCAAATCAAAATGTTAAAATCCAGGGTTGCATGATTTAAATCAAACACACAAATTTCTACAATCCAAAACACGCAACATATTGGGAAATGAAAATGCATGGTTCTGTTGAGGTCAAATATGAGGACGTGGGCAAAGACATGTACATGTTATGAACAATACTGCATCTATTTTTTTAAGATGCCCACACACTAGACATAACACAATAATTTTTTTAAATCTAGCTTCTGTGCTTTTCAGACTAGCATTTATATGATCAAGCAGAACCTTTGAAAATCACTCTCTTGCTACCATTTTAGGGGCACTTGACCAGATCCAGACTTATACCCCGTTTAGATTACCAGCAAAGATCTGGGATTTTCATGAAATCGTCANGTTACATGATAGCTGCAGTTTTTTGCAAATAATCTGAACAGAAAACTTGCGACTTTCTAGCCAGGTCTAAGATGGGGTTTGCCTGAAATGCGGGGTCCGACTACATTACAGTGTTGNCCTGGAAATTCCCGGGTCAACACTGTTCAGTGAGAATGGGCTGCGGTCCGTGCCCCCTCAAAACCCAGGTAATCTAAACGGGGTATAAGAGTTGATAGTTACATCTGGGTAAATTCTATTTTCTTGTTGTACAACAGGGCACTCAGAATTGTACATGTTAAAAACCTCATTCTGACCTTTAATGTATCCACTATAATGTTATGATCTTTTTTATTTCAGCCCCTAGCTCTGCTGAGCGTCCAGGGCAAAAAAGAAAGTTTCCCAGCCCTCAGCATTCATCAAATGGGCACTCGCCTCAAGAATCATCCACCAGTCCAAGTAAAAAGAAAAAGAAACCTGGAATGCTAAACAGTCACAATAAGGACCAGGTATGGAGACTGTGTGCAGCGTGTGACATTACATCCCTGACTATTCAGAGTATCTCCTTGTATCTGCCACACACTGAAACCACAAGAAAGAACATTTATTTTGGGAGACAACTGGAAAAAATATTTTTCTCTAAATAGCTTGCTTTGTCNTACTACACAGATGCTGCAGTGGATTACATTTGTTGACTAAGGCATTAATGTGCTTAACCTTACCCATTCCAGGTGTTTCCTTGCCTTGTGGCATGGGCGATAAAAAACCCTGTTCGTCGATGGGTGTACCTCTGCTATGCATGAATCTGCCAGTACTGCAACCACACCTTTGTGTTTTACATACAGTTCTGTTTTGGNCTTTTTTTTTATTAAAATCTCTATTTATTTAGATTTTTGGAAAGGTACAGAAAACTACAATAGGGAACATTACTTCAAACAGTGTAGAAGCAACAAAACAATTTAAACAAAACATAGCAGCTAACAAAGCAAGTTAATAAGATACATCTCATGGCTATACTATGAACACTGAGTCCAAGGATCAGAAATGTTGTCCTGGCAGTCATACTGTAGGATGGGGGAGGGACAAAAGGAACGGCAGATCGAGCACATAAAAGCAAAATAATCAACATCAATAATATGCTATCCCAAAAAAAGAAACCGAAGAAACTGGATGTAAGGAAATAAATAGCTGGCCATAGGAGTAGAGTGTTCGTAAACAAAAACCAAGGGGACCGTGTACGATAAAAGCTGTCTACCGTGTCGCGTTGGGTACTGGTGATATACTCCATGTTGGCAATGTAACCTAATCTGTTAAAGAGCTTAGAGTCAGAAGGAATATTTCCAAACTTTCTGTGCTTCGCTATTAGTGTTTTGGCAACATTGCTAATTTGTCAAGGTAGCACTGGTTATCTTAGGTTATTTTAGCTATATCATTAGGTAGGTAATTAAGAAGGAAGTGTAATGGGTAAGGGTATTAATTAGCCCCAGGATGGAGTCCCACGACTGAGTTATGACTGGACAGGACCAAGAAAAGATCCCACCTGCAGGATCCCCAGCAATTAGGTGAACATTGAGTTTTTCTGTTACAAGATACCATTGAGAATACATTTAATAGTTATACCCCGTTCAGATTACCTAAGAAACCCGTCGTTTTCAGTGAAAACGACGGCTCTAGTGTAAGCGGCGCCGTTTGAAGGCAATCTGAACGATGCCTTTTCAAAACGGCGCCTGAGGATCAGCGGCTTCCAGAGCCGCCGAAAAAGGTTTTTCGCCGGCTTTCTTAAAGCAAACTGAACGGCATGTCGGCTCCAGCGTGTATGAGGGGAGGTGATTGGCCTAAAAAGACATGTGATCATTACTTTATAACTTTTTAGGTGACCTCCCCTTCTCGCAGGACGCCGGCTTCACTGTAGAGCCGGCGTTTCCTGGAAGTCTTTCAGCTGTAAGCCGCNGATTTCGGCGGCTTTAAACAACGGCTCTCCCTGCGGCTTTTTGACCGCAGGCATAGTGAACGCGGTATTAGTATCCCTAACAAGAAAATATATAACCAATATGCTTATGGATGTCCCAGTCCTCCTTGTCCAGGTGCCATCCCAGGCCTTCTAACAAGGATTTGACAGTCCAAATCAGAAGCCACAGTGTTATAGATTTTAGATTTACTACTACCTACCTTCAGGCAGAGATTCTCGAAGGTAGTTTGCGAGCGGGGAGAACCTGGAAATCAATTGGGATTTTACNGAACCTCTAATTTGTAGATATTGGAACACGTGGGAGGGCAGTAAGGGTGTTGTCTCCAGAGGGACCTGCAACGTAGACAAACCTGTCTGCGGGGCAGAGACCGAAATAAGTGCCCCTAGCAGAAGCAGTGGATGGGTCTAAATAGGAGATAGGGGGGAGGGACAAGTGCCCTGCTTCCACTTGGCATTAATGTAAATGCAATGGTTGGGGAGGTGTATGCTGTGGCCAGTCTGTGCAACTTCATGAGCCATGGGAGATAACTGACCTTACCCATAGCACCCATAGAGGACTCAATGTCCACCATTTTGTTTTGGTTTTATCATTACATTTTTATTAAAGAGTAGACAAGAAAGAGAAGATTGAGTCACAACATTTACAATAAAGACATGGACACATTCACAGTTAAAAGTAAATTATAAGCAATGTTTTTCTGTATTCAGAAAAAAATAATGGAAAAGTGACAAATAATAAAAACCAGACACCTCCATACGCTCCACATGGCCTTTTCAAAACCACTGCAGCTTTTCTGATAGAAGTGGATCAGCTGTTAATTTGTTATTTATGGCAACATGCTTCAAATCGCATTTCAATACACCTCTATGTAATGTTTAGCTTTTCTCATGTTGAATTAGTCTGGGTAAACGGCACTTTTTCTTTTCCCTTATCATTTTACTATGGACATGATAAACTACTTCTAGACAGTATTTTCTGTACTTTTGATAGTTTGGTATAAGAATATTCTTATTTTTGGCTTACGTATTTAGGATATAGTTGCAACAGAAACATGACTTCTTTCCTCCTTAATGTAGAAGCAAATTTTTCTTAAATGTTAAACATTAACTCAACCACATATTATGTGAAAGTCCAGGATTTAGTAAAGTTTTTCTGCTTTAGTGATATATTCTTCTCCAGCATAATGACCTGAGACCATGGACTGCATGTAATGTATTTCTGTGAGTGGGGTGGTGCCACAAACATGTGCGCGTGCCTCCACCACATATGCGCATAACACCACTAATAACAGAGATGATAAACTCCTTCACTGTTTCTGCAGAATTTACATGAAGTGCTTTTTCTAATGTCACAGATTACGACCAATAAAGTACATACTAGTACTATTATTATTATATATTTATGCTAGTATAGTATATTTTTCTAATAGTAATTTATTTCAGCATCACTATACCCTCCCTTTCATGCATCTTTTAAAATGTCGACATTTCAAAACTTGTCAAGTGCATTCATGGGACTATCCAAATAATAGATTTTGGGTTTGTAGATTTAGGGTTTGTGCTGCAGAAACTGTCAGTGGTTTTACTCCAAATATTTATCTACAGGGCAGGCTTATAACAGATAAGCCAGGTGAAAATGTGACGTGTTACTTCTAGATGGATAACATTGTCCAACATTTAATGTGTAGCTGTAAAAGGGTATGTCCTGTGTTACTGTTGTTGACTTTGTTTTGCAATTTAAACAATGCAACATTACAGAAAATGATGGCTGTTAGTATGTGTGGTATCTTTTCTGCGTGAGCCAGACATTGTATATCATACGAGATGCTTGCAGCTTTGTTGTTTTTTTTTCTTCCACTGACTGTATATTGCGTTTTTGTTTTTTGACTGTATATTGCGTTTTTGTTTTTGTTATGAACATGCGTTTTAAACCCAATCCTTTCTCTCTTGCCTACATTCCAGTCAGAGCTAAGACATGGTCCATTTTACTATATGAAGCAGCCACTCACCACAGACCCTGTTGATGTTGTACCGCAGGACGGCCGCAATGACTTCTACTGCTGGGTTTGTCACCGGGAAGGTCAAGTTCTATGCTGTGAGCTCTGTCCAAGAGTTTATCATGCTAAATGTCTGAAATTGACCGCTGAACCCGAGGGTGATTGGTTTTGTCCTGAATGTGAGGTGAGGCCCAATTAATAAGGCCTTCAATAGACTGGTTCATTCCCCCCTCTCTTATTAGTTATCAATCATAAATGCATATAAGAAATGATAAAACCAGCCACAGTGCACGACATGTTGTCCATCATAAAGCTGATGGTACTGTTATTGCCAAGGTTATCGTCTTAATCAGAAAACACTTGCATGTGAACTTTTTCAACTCTAACAATTTCCCTAAAAATGTCACAAACGTGAATCTTTTATCTTTTTAAACNTCTGGTTAGGAGTTTCACCTGTACTGTTTAAAATGGATAGAATCAACTTTACCCTCAATCTGCCACTGGGCAATATTGCAAATGTTTTAAAATAGTTTATTTTTATAGACTGTTTAATTAAGAGTTGTCATGTCTATACCTCTTACTGTGAGTCGTATGTTTTTTTTCTTTGCAGAAAATAACTGTAGCAGAATGCATAGAAACTCAGAGCAAAGCAATGACCATGCTAACTATAGAGCAACTCTCGTACCTGCTGAAGTTTGCACTACAGAAGATGAAACAACCAGGGGTAAGGTTCAAACTGACCCATCTTTTACTTGATGTTAGTGTCCAGTGACACAAGCCACAACACTTTGCCATTAATCTTATGTACCTCCTGTGACCGAATAACCACTGTACTGCTTCTTACAAGTATAATAAATATTGTAAGTTTACAGTGAAATCTGAGGAACTGGAACTTGTACATAGATGCACTGTTTTAAGAATTGGAAACAGCGCTGCAGCAACTATGTAGCACCTTATAAATAAATGTNTAACAGTATGTGGTGTTGGCGTGAATAATACATTTTATATGAGGGTATTCCAGATAATGAAAGGTGTGCAAGTCTATGCCTATGAGAGGAAAATGGAAGAATGGCTTTGCCTCATTATCCATTCATATTAAGATCAATCCAATTCTGTTAAACAGCATGCAATTATCTTCTCAGTTTGTTGTTTGATTGTAACAATAGTCGTCCAATNATGAGAATTGGTTTTGTATAGCCAGACATAGGCCTAAATTGACTAAATTGCAGCACTGTAAAAGTGGGNATGTTGCACATAGCAACCAATCAGATTCAAGCTCACATTATGTATATAAAATGAATTGAATATCATTGGTTGTTATGGGCTAAATCCCAACTTTTCTAGTGCAGCAGTGAATTTAGGCAATTGTGTGTTTATGGAAGTAATGTTTTATGAACTTTGGTCTGTATGTGAGTGAATTTCACTTTGAAATCTGACTGCACATTTACAATCTATCCCGCAGTGTCTGTTTTCTCTACATCAAGCTCTAGGAGTATAGTCTGTTAGGTAGCAGACAACAAGAAGATAAACTTAATACTTTATTTGCATCTTTGATCACTTCTTTCTTATCTTATTATTTTTTTTCTGCAGACAGAACCGTTCCAAAAGCCAGTGTCTTTGGAACAACATCCTGATTATTCAGAATATATATTTAATCCTATGGATCTCAGTACATTAGAAAAGGTCAGTGTCTCTAATTTGTATGTACAGTGCTATAACAGCACAAGCACAGCAATATTTAATATAATTTTAATTTTTTTTTTCTATTCCAATTTATACGTGCTCCATTTGTGACCACCGGACTATTCTTTAGGTTATTTCAGCTTATTTTGTACTTATTTTATTATACCACATACATGTTCTGTACATTTCTTTCCNTTATATTAAACTGTTGGAATTGTTTGTAAGGATTTTCTGACTATTACAGTAGTTTTTTGCTAATAGCAGTTTTAGTATGTTCTAATGCAACAATTTGTCTACCCACTTTGTGTATGTGAACATCCAGTCCCTGGCTTGTGCTTATGATTACTTGCCAATGATAAAACCTTGAAACAGAGCCCTGTCTATAATTTAGGCGCCTTATCTTTTACACCATCACATAGTTGGTGCAAGTTTCATTTTTTTTATAGGATAGGATACGTGTTACAATAATACAGGATACAATATGTCAGACAAAAAGGTATAGGTAAAGACAATGTATGAAGGGGGCAAGCAAAGAATGGAGCGAAAAGGGAAAGGAGGGGGAATGGAACAAGCAGCAGGCACTAGACACCATCAATATACAATCAAGTAAAAAAGAAACGAGGAGAACAAACTCCTGAGGTTCTAAACACAGGAGAGAAACTGTATATCAATCCTAGGGCTCCACACACACAAATCCTAAGATTCTATGGTGTAGTATAACACCACCCTTACTTCTGCTCCAGTTGGTCATTGGTGTGGCATGTCCCAGTAAGTGCTCAGAATATATTGATATCACAGAGTAATGGTGTTAGTAGACACAGTCAGTGTAATGCTGTATAAGTAAGGTTGGGCTCCCAATATGTGCTATTTCTCCAAGCACATGGAGCTTAATGGATCCAATAAACTCTGAAATTCATCACAATAAATGTAATCTTTACATGGCAGCTGCCACTGAAAACAAACAATTTGGCAGACTTCTTCAGCTCACCAGTTCCATTAGCCAACTAGCCCCCTCCTGCCAATCTCAATGACTTTTTTCCTCCCTTTACAGTCTGAATGCAGTATGGTCATGCTCCCCTTGTTATGGGGACATGTAGCTATCATCGTCNTCTTTATGTACTGTAGCTATCCCAAATATCCATGCTACCACTGCATTTCACATGGGGCTCCAGTATATAGGGCATTTTGTACATTCTGCTACCCCTGCACACTGAGCACTTGTCACATGGTGTTCTGTCATCCATCCCTGTTCTGTTTCTGTTCTGTTTCATGCTGTACTTTACACACATTCATTACACACACACACACACACACACATTTCATTGCACATGTGGAATCTTATTTATTTTTGCATTTTCAGAATGTTAAAAAGAAAATGTATGGTTGCACAGAAGCCTTTCTTGCAGACGCCAAATGGATTTTACATAACTGCATTATTTACAATGGTGGTAAGCTTGTATTTATTGTATTTATATCAATTCCATCATGACATACAGTTGTAATGCATACATTACATATTATAGGTATTTCTTTTGAACAATTGTTACCAATAGTTTCATTATAGAACACTAAATAAAATTCTCCATTAAAACCACACCTCTAAAGCTTCTTAATCTACAAATGCTGTTATGTGTCATTTCCGTACGCAACCATTAAAGAATTGCTTCATAAATGAATTTTTTCTGTTTTGGTTTTTCTGCCCACAGGAAATCATAAATTAACACAAACAGCAAAAGTAATAATCAAGATATGTGAACATGAGGTAAGGATTCAAGTCTTTTATAAATATCTTATTCATTTTATAGCTCATTGCAATTATTCATCTGCTGACAACTGTTCATGTAACACACTATTCATACACTGTTATGAGGGGAGCAAGAATGATGCGTGTACAGTAGCTTTTTCTCATTCTTTATCTGGCGACTGCAGAAACTAACACTTGACTCATGGTCATTACTTATTCAGGGAAGGGTGACATAGGATATACTGACTCCCGTCATTCCCCACTTCTCATATATTCTCAAGTAACTTCATACACCATGTATATATGTACCTGAATAAATTCATTCTGCTCTAATCTGTTTTTGTTGTCATTATACAAAGTTGTGTCCTCTCTGAACACCTATCCTGGGCATAGTATTATTTCATGGACACCCCTTTGTGTGGGTCTTATTTATTAAGCAGTGTTCATTGGTGATTTTCATGTACTGTAACCTATGCCCTTTTGTGACTGTATTTGCCATGTTTATTATGCTGTTCTCATACTTTTGTTGTACATGCAATATTAAGGTTGAGTTCAGTAAGTGCGGCCTATACATTGNCATTTGTATTAGGCATTAGTGCTAAAATAACCTTAAATTCAGGTGTAAGACATTTATTTTAAGCTGAGCTTAGCTTCAGTGTATCGTGTGCTACAGTATATTATGTTCAGTGCCCGTAGTGTGTGTGATATATCTTCTTAGCTATCTACAGGATACAATTTTTGATATGCATACTATGTATACTATGCTTAGTCCTCGCATGTGAGCCACATGTACTAAGCTAATNTTAGTTGCTGGATTGTGTCAGGTATTCTACAATGAATGATAATGAAACTGTGGATAAGTAGTTATTGTGTATCAGTCCCCCATAGTACTTTTTAATTTAGGACAGGATGCAGACTATGAAAGAAGCACTTTACAGATTTTGCGATCCATAAAGATCCTAGATAAAGGCCCGGTGGGAAGGGGAGTGTGTATACTCTTAGCACACGCAGGATAAGGGCTGGTAATTATACAGTGAAGGCTGGCTTCAGCACTTACATACTGTTCAGGTTTTATGGAAGAGCGATATGGTTACTTTAACATGTGTAAATGTGTATTCTGCTTTTTGCAGTTTACACTTTAATCCTGTGTTGTATAGCACCAAGTTATTATGCACTTACAAATCGATATTTGGTCATTTAAATAGTTGAGTCTTTAGTCTGCCCTCGCTGAAACCTCAAATACACTCTCAAATCCAAAGAAGCTCATTAAGAGCGAGACCAATTTGAGTTCACAGTTTTACAAAATATTAAGATTGGATTATAACAGNCTGAGAGGTAAAAAGGCCATGCAAGATTAGAATCTACAGCATGATGTGTGCATGTTCACTAAGCAGAGATCTACACGAGTAGTTCCTTCATTTATATATTCACTGCAACTGAAGTTTAAGCAGAAGGCATTATTTCATACAAATCGTATAAACTCATCACATTATCAATTTCTATATAGTTTTATCATTTATTATGCTCTAGGTGTGGTANCAGAAATGGCTGCAGATGGTTTTTGTAGATCACAGTATACAGTCTAATCAGCATTTCCAAATGGCTCCTGCATGTCTCTGGGGGTTGAGGTCTGGCAGAGAATTAGTGCTTAGAATACTTTTAGAACCCTGGCGCCACCTGCTGTTCAGTAGTGTACATTACATTACTGGAATAATTAAAACATGAACCGTCCTGGTAACTAACAGTACTCTGAAGTGTAGGTCTGTCTGTACATGTTAATTACTTACTGACATGTTATCCGTGGAGTTTAAAATTAGTATTACGGGTAAAAATATTTGCGATGTGTAAGTCATGATTGAAATAAATAAACATTAAAACCTGGCCTGGGCAAACACATAAAGTTAACATAGTCACATATTTTCCTGAGTGTTAAGAAAAGTGAGGGTAGATAGCAATTAGCAATTATTTATACCAGGAAGAGGTCAAACTTGAAGCTTTTTTTGCATGACTCTCTTATATTGCTTAATATTAAATGGGAATTTATAGTTCACCCAGTGTGGCCTCTTCATGTAGAGCACTAGTTCATTTATTCGGTCAAGATATTTAAAATACNGCTGTTTATGGTGTCTCAATGGTTCAGTGGGGTTTTCTTGTTCATTTTTGTTATTGGACACAGAGATCGAAGTCCACCACAAAAGACTATACCAAACACAGCCTTAAAGGTTGGAGTCAATAGGGCGTTTGAGAGGATGTTGAAATGTATCTTTCATGCAGCTGTTATCTCCCTTGGAGTAGTCTTAGTACATAGTAATTACTAGATTGTACACCATATTTCCAGCTTTGCTTATTTTATGACCTGTGTTCTTTTCTGTGTTTCAGATGAATGAAATAGAAGTCTGCCCTGAATGTTATTTAGCTGCTTGCCAAAAAAGAGATAATTGGTTTTGTGAACCATGTGTGAGTATCTTACCTCTATACTATATACTCAACTGTGTATTTATCCACAGGGAAATTAGCTGAAATATATATCTACATGCATATGTAATTTATCAAACTATCATTTTGAATGAATTCTGCATAAAATGCAGCCACCTGATGTTCCATGCAGAATGTGTGGCGGGCCCACTCACCATGCATACAAGATATAGTGGGTGGGCGTAGGTATGTTAATCATACAGTAGGGGGCTGGTTAAGGCCCTTATATNTTATCCAGTATTCTGCATACACAGCTTTGCTAGTAGAATACTGAAGGTTGCCATTGGTCCTCTTTCGTCCTTNGTGTGGGAGTGCTGGTGGAAAGGGTTGCACTGTTCTCCCATGTGTAGAAGTTAGGATAGCATGCCTAAATGCATGACAGAAAATTAGCAAGATTATTGAATCATAAAGTTTGAATGCAAGCTCACATGCCTTTATAGCTAGCAGTTATAATCTCATCTGTTGTTTTTATATGTTGTGTTCTCTTTAGAGTAATCCACACCCCTTGGTATGGGCAAAATTAAAAGGATTTCCATTCTGGCCTGCAAAAGCCCTTAGAGATAAAGATGGCCAAGTAGATGCACGTTTCTTTGGACAGCATGACAGGTAAGTGTTAACACTTGATAAATGTGTTTATTTTTCTGGTAAATGATCTGTCTTGTTTCTTTTGCCAGGAGAAGAGATTATATAATAAATCCTTTCATCTATACTTTGACAAACTGCCAGTAAATAGACTGGTGTTAATATATTACACTTGCAGTTATATACATGGCCACCATTAGGAACTGATGTGACAATATGTTTATTTTTTAGAAGTTAACCATAGCTTCTCTCTNATGCCCCATTCAGACTGCATGGTAAAAGCTGGGGTTTTCATGGAAATTCTAGGCTTTGGGATAGCCCTGGCTTTTCCCATGCAGTGTGAACNGCAACCCTNGCTTTCTCTGGCCTGGTCTTAGACCTGGCTACAAAGAAGGGGTTGCAGAAAAGGCNGGGTCCCAGGAAACCCTGGGTCAACACTGTGCTGTGTGAACGGGCAGTTGGCCCAAGACCTTATTTCTCATTTTCTGACAAATCTTAATTACTCTCGTTAATCTTACAGGGCTTGGGTTCCAATGAACAATTGTTATCTCATGTCCAAAGAAATCCCCTTTTCTGTAAAAAAGACAAAAAGCATCTTCAACAGTGCCATGCAGGAAATGGAGGTTTACGTGGAAAACATCCGCAAGAGATTTGGTGTATTTAATTATGCTCCTTTTCGGACTCCGTATACCCCCAACAACCAATACCAAATGTTGCTAGACATCAGCAATCCAAGTGCTGGCACTGCTAAAACTGACAAACAAGAGAAAGTCAAACTGAACTTTGACATGACTGCTTCACCAAAAATCTTGATGAGCAAACCCATACTGAACAGCAGTGGTGGGCGTCGGATCTCATTAACAGATATGCCCCGCTCCCCAATGAGTACAAACTCATCCGTGCACACTGGCTCTGATGTGGAGCAGGATGCTGATAAGAAAACCGCGTCCAGTCACTTCAGTGCAAGTGAGGAGTCCATGGACTTTATTGATAAGAGTACAGGTAAGGGAAAACGGAAGTGTTATGAGTCAGATAAAGTTTCTAATAACTAAAACCCAGGGTTTAGATTCAGAACNGAGATATGTATGTTTCACTTTTTACCATTCTCACTCACACAAGCACACCTACTTGCCTGTGTGAGTGGGAATGCGAATCCAACACATCAATGGTGAACGCCTATTTGTAAACTCATCCCAGTCTCTGACCAGAACTGTCAATTAGCTTATCCCTGGATGTGCCTTAATGTGTGTGCATGCATCTTTTTTCTATATGATTTCATATCTTGCTCCACTGATTTTTGCCAGTTAATGAGATGTGACAAAATGGAACACTGAATTAATTGAGGCAAAGTTTTGTGAACAGAAAATGAGAAAGATGGGTACAGGGATCAGCGTGTATTCAGACAGTCAAGGGAGGATTAGGAAACACTGTTACAGCAAAACAATGTGTCAGATAAATTGGCTCAGATGGAGGATATAGGGAAGAATGTGCTGACCAGTAAACTGTGTTTATGTAGAATGTAAACGTGTATATAATACACTTGACAGTTATCATGTTGTTTGATAAACACTAGAGAATAAATATTATCTCTATTTGTGTACTAGACGTTTGCCTGCTAGGTGCTATTGAAGGTTTATGCATTAAATTAAGTTTAGTCAAAAAAAATATTACAACTGTTTCAAAATACACATGGCAATNACTGATAGCATTTGTATTGGGTGCACTATATATGCTTTTTTGTTTTATAGCTTCTCCTGTATCAGCAAAGACAGGGCATGGTGGCAGCGTATCGGACAGTCCCAAACCTTTCTCCCCTCAATCATCAACACCCATAACATCAAAACCAGACCGAAACACAAGCACAGGCAGCATACTCAACCTCAACCTTGGTCAGTGACTACAAGACAACTGGTTCTAATTTTCAGTAACTGTTAAAACAATTCTGGAGAAAGAAACCAAAGATGGAGTAATAAAACTATATGTAAAATAGTGCTTAAAAGAATTTTGCTAAACACTTCTCAATGAAGCAGTACTATCTTGTATTGTGGCTCAAAAGTAAAACATGTAGAACGTATTCATACCTATTTTAAGTGGTAATAAATGGAACTTTGTATTATACTAGTTCTGATTACTGTTTTAACATGCTTGTCCAATATGCTTATTGTGTTTTTATTTTATTTATATGTATAAGATTTTTTATTCACATTGGCTGAAATGTTTTTGTTCTATTTTAGACCGTAGTAAAGCAGAAATGGATTTGAAAGAGCTCAGTGAATCTGTACTTCAGCAGTCTACACCCACACCACTCATATCTCCCAAGAGACAGATACGGAGCCGGTTTCAGCTCAATCTGGACAAGACCATAGAGAGCTGCAAAGCCCAATTAGGTATCTCCAAATTTTTATCGCTTCTCATGCAAATGGACAAGTAAAACCTGCATAGTAGATTGTTTGATTTACTGGGCTGGTTTATCATGTCTTTAAATCCAGGAATTAATGAAATTCCGGATGATGCATACGCCGCAGTGGAGCACAGCGATTCGGAGGAGTCTGAGAAGACGGATACTAGCGATAGTGAATATGTGAGTGATGAGGAGCAGAAACCAAAGAATGAGCATGTTGAAGATGATAAGGAAAGGGTGAAAGTTGAAAAAGAAGTTTCTGGTTCATCATCGCTAAAGAAGAAAGCCAAGCCCTGTATTCCAGCAGAAGTGAAAGATGAGATCAAAAGCACCTCTGCAGTAACAGAGAAAGGGGAATCTGTGTCTAAGGAAAAGCCAACTTCAACTGCAGAGAAAGATGTTCCAGACAAAATCAAACCTCTGCCACACGCTGCAAAAGAGAAGCTGCTAGGGAAAGACGAGACAGACTCTCCAACCGTCCATCTTGGCCTTGACTCTGACTCAGAGAGTGAGCTAGTTATAGATTTAGGAGAGGATCACTCGGGACGAGAGGGACGGAAAGCCAAAAAAGAGGCAAAAGAGACCCCAGCAAAGCACCCAGAAAGTATGTGTTTATTATTTTTGTCAAATGAACCAATGCTTTATTATCGCACTCCATTTTGAGGACAGTCTATTGTTAAAAACATAATCAAATGGAAAAGACAAGGTACTTTCCTCCTTCCAATAAATATCTAAGGTGGAAATTGTAGTAAACGGGGATGTGGTTAAATTATAAAGTATGACAATTTCAATACAAACACAAAATTAAACTTCTAGGTGTTTTCCAAAATATATTAACCAGCACGTAGGAGACAATGGGAACATAACAATAAAAATGACATTAAAGTTAAAGGAATACCAAAAGTGTTCTATTCATCATCGCTCGCCACCCTCCATTAACTCGGGGTTGCAANGTATTTGGCAGGCCGAGTTACCCTAGGGGATTTCAGTACTGGCACAAACCTTGTCACCATGTTGAAGTTTCTTTGCTGTGGTTCCACAAGCCCTGGCAAAGGCCTACTGCTTACTTATTGCCGTAAAATAACAGCATGGGACCTATTGTGTTTTGACCCCCCCCCCCTGGGCCACATAGCTAACATTATTAGTATGTCTTTGTTATTGTAAATTTGGATTTAAAACACATTGCAATTTAATGCATCTAGTGTTTTGGAATGTTTTTCTGTGCAGCGAAGGTGTCCACTGCAGCCAATGTCAACAGCCAGCCACCAGCTGAGACTCCCATCATGACCCGATCTGCAGCTCAAGCTGTCCCCGCTGTGGGAGTAACTGTGACCACCAGTGCAGTAGCAGCTGTTACTGCTCCGGCTGCAGCCACTGGCAGCCCAGTAAAGAAACAAAGACCCTTACTACCAAAGGAGACTGTCCCCACTGTACAAAGAGTAGTGTGGAATTCTTCCAGTAAGTTTCAGACATCATCCCAGAAATGGCACATGCAGAAAGTTCAGCGACAACAACAGCAGCAGCAACAACAGCAGCAGCAGCCTCCACCTCCCCCAACTACCCCTGCACCATCACAGTCTCCACAAGGAACACGATACCAGACGCGACAGGCTGTTAAAGGTATGTAATGCCTGTCTTCCGCTTATGCACCAAGGGATTTCTGTTTCAGTCCTATTGAACATAGGATTTTAATGATCCTGATATTCCACTTTTTCTTTTAGTGTATATTAGTATAAGTTTGTTTCTGGAGTACTTTATTAATACATTTATGCTTGTAGCAGTGCAACAAAAAGAAGTAACACAAGCCACATCTACATCTACCATAACCCTGGTGACCAGTGCCCCACCATTAGCTGTGGTGACCAGCCCAGGACAGTCTTTGACCACATCAATCACTAGTGACCTTCCTATCGCTACCGCCTCTGCTGATGTTGCTGCTGATATTGCTAAATATACCAGCAAGGTAACAGTATCAAAAATCTTTTGTTATCATTCTCTCCTACTACATTTATTACTTTAAAATGTATAATATGCTTTGAGTGTAAACATTTTAGACTGCCATGGTATTCTAGGCCTCATATTACTTTTATAATAGTTTTTACTATCTAAATCAATGGCTGGTGAGGGCTTTGGGATCTTTTCTAGAGGGACCGGACCAGTGTTATTAACGGTTGAATTGCTTAAGTAGGTCTGCANTGATCCACTGTATACAGATCCACATACATAGAGAAGACCACTCATAGGACCCTACCTTAATTTCCCAACACTGTTGGCTTCCTCGCCCCGCCCCACGGCGTATTGTGTGCACACACATCCCCCAGTGCTGCAAATTCACTTCCCCAATTTTTTTTACTATAGATAAAGCTGACATGTAAATGTCGGTTGTGTCTATTTCGACATATGCTTCATGCTGAAAGTAATTTTTATGAACTATTTATATATGACCATTCCTGTTTTCCTGTTATGCTTGGGGGGAGGTTAGTTAGGGTTAGCAGAAGGGAGAGAAAGGTTAAGGTTAGGCAGTGGGTAAAGGAAGGTTAGGGGGAGGGTTGGGGAGGTTTGGTCCTTGGCAGCAGGGATTGAAGGTTTGGGATTAGGCTGTTGGAATATAGGGTTAGGGTAATAGAAGGTNGTGTTTGNGGAAGAATTTAGAAAGCTTACCTGTCCTCGCTGCAGCAGTCTTCAAGCTCCCACTGTCGTNGTTGCTTACTGGTTGATGTTAAATGGTCTGAGTGGAAAAAGGGCTGTTCTTTGCATCGAGCGANACCCCTGCTCTCTGAACATAAATAGCGTACTTTGGTGAAAAATGCAGATACAACACAGAACCAGCATCCAGACTGCGGAAATCAACTCTTTCCACTGCCTGGATCCGGTCCCAGGTTATTGTTGTGGGTCATGTGTACAGTCCGTTTAATGAATTCTCCTCCAATGCTCTTTACAAATTGTTTAAGGTAAACTACAAGTGCTGAAAAAAAACCACTAAATCAGTGTTTAGTATTGCTTCACAATTTGGTGATTTAAGGTGGCTNTAGTTGTTGGTTTAAGTTGCATATATCTTTTAGATATATGCAAACATTTAATGTAATTTATTTACGTAGCTCCCATATCTCCAATGGGGTAAAAGTAGTGAAACTAAAATGACATGTATAAAATAAATGCATATGAAGAAATACTAGATATGGATAGCCTTAGACCAAGGGTAGTATATATTAGAAGATTTAGGGGTATATTTACTAAGGTCGAATTTGTGAATTTGAATTTTCCCTTTGATTTTCTTTTCGATTTTTTTTTGTTTTAAGCATTTACAAAATCGAACGTTCGAATTTCT
>JABWIB010003257.1:36795-55035 GCA_016617825.1 Platyplectrum ornatum | reverse complement strand
ATAAACAACCCTTCAATTTGGCCTTTACATTTGTGTCCGTGTCGTTATTCTTAAGTGTAAGTTGTGGTTTGGTACAGCATCAACACTTGAAAGTTTAATGTTGGTGCCTTCTCGTGGGACTTCTTTGGGGCTTTTCGGGTGTGCGAGCTGGTGGCTACTGGCAAACAAGCCGTAGACTTTGGTATGCTGGTGAGAAATGTTGTGCTGGAGGACGACAGGGTTGCTTGCCGCGTACATAAGTCCAGAACAGATCAGCGCGGCAGGACCCTCTCATCTGTCAATTGGTTGGGGCATATGGACGGTGTTCCCCTTACCAGGTTTCAATTTGCTTTTGTGTTCCGTAAATGTTTGCAGTCCCTGGGATTGGACGCTTTTCAGTATGGTACCCACTTTTTTCCGCATTGGGGCGCCCACTTCCGCTGCCTTAGAGGGGCACTCGCCTCCCGCGATCAAGGCTCTGGGGCGGTGGAGGTCCGCTGCCTATAAAAGGTATGTTAGAGTGCAGCGTTGCTAAGTTTTTTCTGTTTTTGCAGTCTGTTGTATGTCTTGTTCTGTGTGGGGGGGCTACCGAGCTCACGCGTCCTAGGATTAGCCACTTCCCGCAAGGGGGCACGGGGGGATTTTCTTCCTTTTTCTCCTCCCAGTAAGGCGTGGAGTAGCTTCCTGCCTTGGAGGTTAGCAGGGTGTTTCTTATCCCCGTTAGGCTCGTGTGAGGCCGGGCGCCACCTCCCCACAACACCCCCACCTCACCCTTCTTCCTTCCTTTCGGGGTTATCTTTATATGTAATGTTAGTTAGCTAGAGTGGTTAAGTTTGGTGTCCTGTTACATAGATTTTTGCTTATCTGTTGCAGGTTGCGTTTGCTTTGTACTCACCTTGTTTTCTTCCAGGTCAACTTCCAAGGATTTTGCGCGGGCGGTAGCTGGGAGGTTGGGCTTCTTCATGGTCTGTTCATGGTGGATGTCTCTCTTGTAGGTCCCCGGCTGGGGATTAGGAGCACATGGATTCTGGGCCACTCTTATGTCTTCTGGGCTGGCCAGTCCGCGGCTGCGGGCTGTTCCCCGCCTCCTCCTCCCGGATGGGATGTGTGCTGGCTGGGATTTAGAGGGCTACGATGGGAGTTGTTTGGTCATCTGGTGGGTCGAGCCCTTTCTACGTTCGGCCAGCCGGAGGTGTTGGTGATTCATCTTGGGGGAAACGATCTGGCTTCCAGGTCTTACTGGGACTTGGAGACGTCCTTCAAGAGGGACCTTGGAGACTTGCACCTTAAGTTCCCACCTGGTCCCTCGTCTCTGCTGGAGGGGTGCTGTCAGTGTGATCGCCATTGACAAAAAACGTAAGAAGTTCAATTCTGCTGTGGTTAAATTTTTTGTTCAACGTGGTGGGTCTGATGTCCCTCACCCCGAGTTGCGCCACGATTCCCAACGGGGTGCACGTTTCGGCCCTGGGGAACTTAATCTTCATGGGAGACATCTTGGCGCTCTCGGGGGTACCTAGGTGGCGTTGGCTCTCGTATATGAGGGTACCGTCGCTGTGGCGGTAGCAGTGGGGGGTCAGCAGAGGTGGTATGTTTGCGCCAGCGGTGGTTTGGTGAAGAATTGGGGCCTGGTCTGAGAGCAGCACAGCCCGGAGGGTGATGAGATCACACCGTAACGGTTGGATCATGTAGGTGACCACCTTCCAGGTGCCGGGGTGGTCAATTTATGAAGGGTGGAGTGTTCTCTGTAGGACCGGGCCAGTTAAGGAGGTCAAGGAGCGGGGCTGACCTCCTGGTAAGTGGACTGCTGAACCCCCCCCATTCTGATAGTGGGCCACCTAGTTTCAGTTCAAGCAATTATTCATGCTATTGGTTAGGTTAATCACTCAATTAATAATTCGGCCCAATCTGATTTCAATAAATACCATGTTCCCTTTATTAATCCCAGCTATGGTTGTCCGTGTATTTATTTTAGATAAGTTAAGTTAAGTTAAGGCCTGGTTGAGTGGTGCATGAATCGGAGTGATGTGCCGTTTGCTGTTTAATATCAGTACCTTGGGAGTTCAGATAGATTGCAGCATATTTTTTTTATTATGAAAGCATTGTGTTTACAATGAATCACACCATCAGTTGATTGCATGACATATCAAAGTACTGACTTGCTGCATAGTGTGGTATATTTGACATCAAGCATATTTAGCCTTTGTTGTTTGTTTGTTAGAACTCTTATGACCTATTGCTATGCCACACCTGATAAAGGGCAATGTGCATACAGAAAAAAGGCTATGTAAGTATAGGCCAAGCACAAGTTTGGCATGGAAAATTGTATATATGTGCAAGTGTAAAATAATACAGAACTGCCTAGGCACAATTTAATTATCAAGGGACTGATAGCGACATTTGAAGCTACTTATGCAAGTGAATTGTATAAGTCAGCAGTTGCCAAACTTTCTCAGACGAGGGACCCTAATTTTTAAAAGGCACCCCTAAGACAAAATAATTTCCAGTTTTTAATGTTTTTGAGTCAAAATAGCATAATAACTATTTAGGTAAAGAAAAATATTTCAGGTTAATATCAAATCTTATGTTGCTCCTAAATACATAAAATTGTGCTAGCAACGTGCCAGCACTTTGGAAAAAACATTCTGCGGCACCCCAATGGGAGTGTTGCAGCACCCATTGGAGCCTATGTGCACAGTTTGGTAACCACTGTTATAAGTACTCAAGCGAACTCTGCATGTGTGAATGCATCAGAATCTTACTGGAATTCTTTTATGGCAATTGGGCGTCTAGTCAGCTTGTGTACAGCTAATCAGTTGTAACATAGGAAGAGGCATTTAAGACTTACAGGAGAGTTTGGGCTTAGCCCTTAAGTATGATCCTCCATTGGCTACAAACGCAGTCAAGTTAAGAAAAGTTAAGTTAGGTTTCTGGTTTCATAATCCCATATGAATGAACTTACGAACGGGTGATTGTTTTTAAGTCTGGGAACCAGATACAAAAGTATAGGTACAGGTTCACTAATGGGATAGATCCAAGTTAATAGGGAGCATTATACAGTATGTAGGCAAAATACTCTTTAGGTATCACATTGGATATTGGCATACATTTTGCAGACTACTGGACAAGGAGTCAGGATACGAGGTACAGGTAAAGATTCCAGAATACAGCGTTACACTAGATAAGGGTATTCACAATACTCAGGCTCACATATAAATTTATTAAATTACAAATAAATTACAAATTAATTAAAAAAGAAATAACAGGTTCAAGATCAGGTTATATGTGGAATAAACATATAGAAATATAAAAAAAATTCTATTACAAAGACAATACAAGGCTTGTATAGAATAGTAACCCAGACATGAGTGCAGATAAAAATTGAAAGGTAAAATTTACTTGCTTAACTTTAAACTAAAAAGTAAACACAATGACATGGAGTTTGTAAACTGTTTGTAAAAAAATTATTTACATGCGATAAAATAAATAAATTAATTAATTAATTAATTGACACCCTTCAAATTGAAATATGGTTTGCTCAGCTGGCCATACACGGTAAGATTTTATGAAAAATGTACCAATTTTTTTAAAGAATTGGATACCGCCATACACTGTACAATAATTGTATGGTATAAAAAAGAAATATGCAAATTAGTACTTCCAAACAATAAAAAAAATATTTTGCTTTATGCTTATAAAGTGGGTCTTAATGGCAGGATTTTTGCAAGTGCCCATACACTGAACAATGTTTTAATAAAAAAAAAATTAAAGTTTGTGCATGTCAAAAGATCAAAAAATCGAAAGAGACACTTTATAAGAAATAAGAAATCATAATGTCATTATGTTTACTGTCTCATTGTAGCTAGGGATGTGTAGTAAAAAGTTATGTAATTTGGTTCTTATTGTTATAGACTGTTTGCATGTTATGATGTTAGATAGATTTTATAGTTAAATGTACATTGAAATACAGCAAACGATGGACGACATCTTCAATCAAGGACAGAGCTGGCCTGATGAACCAACCAGTGGCAAAGGATGGAAACAAACAAATCACTTCTTTTAATTCCACCATGTATTAAAAGTAGAATGCACTGTGCTTGTTTACGCAAATGCATATGCTTACAATATGAAGATAAAAGTAGAATGCACTTTGTCTTGCCCGCTGCGGTAGATGCCATTAGACTGATGCCGGTTTGTTGCTGTAAAAAGGAACGTTTTATTCAGGTTTATAAAGAGTCATTTTCTTTTGCCTTGAAATATAAATTTTTTTGGGTGTTGAACCCCAATATTGCTTGAATGGAATACCTTTTTAATCTGTGGATATTTTGTTCACATCTTGAGGATTTTCTTGGTAATAGTTTTTTTTGCTAAGGGGAGGACATTGGCCTGCCCCTGATCATCATTGCACCCAATACCAACCCATACACATTAACAAGTGGTTTTCAGAACCGATACCTAAAATAAGTACAGGTTTTGCAGAACCTATGAGAACTGGTGGTTCTCACACTGGTGTGGTACATATCTACAATTTAGCCCCAACCCATGCCTTATAATACCTTTTGTCAAAAACTGTACAACATGTTGTTTGTAGAAATGCCTTTACTGGCACTGCCCAAGATCAGGGTGCTTTACATGTAATTGTGTAGCTTGCTATGTAACATTCCCTGTACTTAACAAGGAAAACTGCCAATAAACGTTATCAATTGGGGGTACAAATTGAGTAACATGTGGATCATGTCCCTAGCCTTTGCGCTAGAAACACTCTATTAATATTAATAGAAATAAGACTCCATTTTATTGCATGCATTGGACTTTTGAATTTATTCTTTATAATTTTATGATATTTTTTCTAGCAGAGCCTGTTTTACACAAGTAAGATGAACTTTATATTTTCCCAAGGTCTTCGAACTCTAGGACAGAATTTTTACGAACAGTGTCTCATGCTTTCTTAGCTACTAGAATTTTCAGACATTATTCATTAGCCTTTTACAGGTGTTATAGGGCAGCCTGAGATGACAGTTGTTTGTATGTGCTTTAAATGCATATGTTTTATTAAAATTATGTGTTACTAGATAGTTTGTAAATAATGCAGAACAACTCATTCCTGTGAGGGTTAGAAACAACAATACAATAAGGATGTATTGGAAACTAACAGACTGTACGTGACACTTAGATTATGCCATGCTAGTTTATATTGTGCATATGTGCATTATAGGAAATTAGTAAGGTACCAAATACCAATACATTTGTGTAAAGGTAGTTGCAGCTCTGTGTCTTGGAGTCTAAAGGTACTGCCAGTTCACCAGCTGATTTAAGTGATAAACTATAAATCTCTATTCACTTCTATTATGCTATGTTTTTCATACTGCCACTTCTAAATTTCCCATTTAACCATTGCATTGTACATATTATATAAAACATGAATATGGGTTACATCACAAAGAAGGCTCATATGAATTCAGTTAATTATGAACACACATGTGCTCCAACCATTGGTCTAGTCTAGAGCAAGGGTAGGCAATCTGCGGCTCTCCAACTGTTGCCAAACTACAAATCCCAGCATGCTTTGACTGCTTTAACAGTTGCTTTGACAGTTAATACCACAAAGCATGCTGGGATGTGTAGTGTGACAACATCTGGAGAGCCACAGGTTGCCTACCCCTGGTCTAGAGGACAGGTTTGGCGATCCCTTTCTTAAGTTTTTGGTTACCTTTTCATTGGTGTCCTCAATAATGTACCTTTTGAAATAGATACAGCGAACAGCTAAAAGTCATCTATATCTCTTTCAAAATAGCCTTTATGTTGACTACATGGAGTAGTATGTGGAAAAGCGTACTACATCCAATCATAAGAACAACAGCTATGACAGCTGCTTGTGGCACAGAGGAGAGTTAGAGCTAGGCAGTGGGGAATGAAGGGTTAGGCAGCAGGAGAAAAAAAGACCACAGTTTGGTACACATTTTCCCGATTTTAAAAACAAAGGGCCTAATCCAGAACTAACAGTTTATTTTTCCATAGATTTTCTGCACCTAAGTTCTGTATGGATTTTTGGGGGGATTTTTGATTGGAAGAAAAAATTGTGTCCCCATGCTCACTAAACAGACTATCGACCCAAAGGACTGAATTGTCAGAAACAGGGAGAATGTCATTGTTTGCTTACACACACTTTACAAACATTATCAGATATGGTAAAAAAATAGCATACTACACACAATTTTAGTTAACAATTAAAAAAAACTTCAAAAATTATGTTTAAAAAAGAAGAAGCATGTGTCCTCCATGTACTTTGTAACCAGTACTTGCACCTTACAAGTCATTAAAGATAAGATGTCTGACTACCAGCAGTGAACATTACTAGTATGGGAAGGTAAAACATTAAAGAAGGCATCTGCAGCGTGTGAGGCCCCCTCCATAACTACAACTAACCACAGGTCAATTTGAACTTCTGTGCTTGATGATGGGTTGAGGGTTAATTGTACAAATGTATTTTAAATAGTTATTTACCTTTCCAGATGAAGGGTTGAATAAGACCATGGACAGGAATTTTTACATAAAACCTTAGAATAGCATCTTAGCAATTTCTGCTACCCTAAGATTGTGTCAAAAGTGTCCCAGCCAATAGACTATTACACATTTAATAATATATATCAACGGACGTCATGAATGGTTAGGTCGGTAATCCTCTAAACTTCACTAGTTAGTTCTTATTATTTGTTCCTCCCAAGCGGACAGTGGTCTTCTACTTCATGGGAGTGTTCCTGACACTGGCCCGGTATTGAATATTTACTTAGTATGCATAGTTTATTATTAAAATCTATCTAAATTTATTTAAGCATAACAATATTTTTAGAATAACATTAGCTACATAAAAAAATCTAAACATATCTTTATTATTACATGCTAATGCTAAAAAAAAANAAAAACACTTTTGGTTCTTCCTTCAATAAAAACACTAATAGATGCATTGCATGAACATTATTTATTAATATTGCAGACACATAAGAATGCACGCAAACTAATTTATGTAAGTGGAAAATATGTTGATGACTGTGATCGCAAACAGCTATCTGTAATATAAAAATGCTCAGCTATATGTATCTTCTTGTATTACTAAACAGAGACATACATGTATTCATTATAAATATAAATATATTATTCTTAAAAATCTGCCAACCTTCTGCAGTGGCAGAAACCTTTTAGGCCACCCGCCTGTAGGTCTCTTTGTGGAGACCATGGAGAAGTGATTGTACACCAGCTTGCTTGGGTCAAGCCTTAAGCTGGGCACACACGGTAAGAAAAATTGTTCCAATTTAAGGATTTTTTCAAGAGTGGCCAAAACCATGTTGAATTGCAGGGGAGGCAAATTGAATTACTTGCAATCAGGATTACAGGTGACAGATGCTGGTTCCTAGCACAAGTGTAATAACAATGTAACAGTAACACTGGTCAGTATCTCTGTGCAAAAGGCAAAAATAAAGCATTTTCCCTGCATGCAAACGCTAACATTCATTTAACCTCCCCTGCAATTCAACATGGTTTTGCCCACTCATGAAAAAATCCTTAAATTGGAACAATTTGTCTTACCGCGTGTGCCCAGCTTTAACGTGACATTTACAATAAAGGTGTGCCCAAGCACCTCATCCAGAGGCAGGTGTAAATAAGAACTGATTGTCAAAACATTTGCACCTGCTATAGACCAAGTCCAGGGGGCTGACATTCTTCAAACTGTTTGTAACGTTTGTATTAGGGTTTTACAATTCTAACACAAAACAAAGGTTAGAAAATCGCTGCTGAAGCATTGAGCAGGTAGAGAATATTTTGGAAACAGTAATATTTTTTTCATGTGCTTTCAAATAAAGTTTATACCTATTGTATTAGATTGACATAGACACAGAAGGCTCACATTATTCATAATATCCATCTCCAGTCAATATTGCAGTTCACTACACAATGTATTTGGTCACGTAGCTTGTAGCTTGCCTTGTGTCTGTACACTAAGCGCTGTACTTACATCGACTTTCAAGGTAACACATACTGTATTCATTATCTTATATTAATGGTTTTATTTATACATAGAAAATGTATATCCATTTTTTTTTTAAATAAACATAACAAAAAAAAGGTTATGAACTTAAAGGTTCCTGTTCCCAAGTTTACAATCTGTAGCAGAGGTTCTCAAATTTTTTTTAGAATGTCATGTAGACCAGTGGAATTTTGAAGGAATTTAGAAGGAATTTAGAAGTGGTGGTATGAACATTTAGAAGTGGTGGTATGGAAACAGAAAATAATAGTGAATCAAGATTTATAGTTTTCCAAATAACATTGATGGGAGAAGTACGGTATGGCATATCTTAGTATTTACCCCCACTTAACATCGATCCCTGATGTAGACACATATCTATATACATTTTTTGCATTGATTTGAGGTACATTTTCTACATATTTCAATCGACACCCAAATATTTTTTTCTATGCTATCTGCCATTTAGTACTATGCCCAATTAAAGTACATATATAGTGGCACACCTAATTTGCCCCAGTACCACCAGACAGTGAAAATGCCATTGGTTCACAACCAATTATCTATAGGACAGTAGAGCTGAATACAATTAAGGACTGAGGGCCAGGGATAGAAATGTAAACATTATGTAAAATAAAAATGTAAAAGCAAGATTATACATTAAAATGTATAGAGAAAATTAATAAGTTTAACTGAATATATTAAGTTTGTCTGTACAGGTGAATTTTCAGTGAAAGCTTAGCGAAGGTCATAATAAAAGGCCATTCCACACAGCAGGTTCAACAGGGACAATATTCTGTAAGCAGTAATCAAAGTAATTAAGTAGTTTTTTGGGGGAATGCCCAGATTAGTGCATGAAACAGTTTATTGCAGTGTCCTGTATGTGTTGTGCATGTTCTGTAATGTATTTCAGATATTGGTACAGGAATTGGAATTTGATTGTTTGTGAGATTTTTAAATAGTGTTAATATGTTGCTAGCATAATTGATAACAGTTATAGCCCTATCACTATATTACATAAAGGCTGCTCTGATAATCCCAAATCANTCCGGTTCCCAACAGTGGCTAGTTTGGTCAGAATCAAGTGCTGATAATGTTAATAAACAGCCGCTCATGTGAGTAAGGCTGTATATACAGATCGCAGCACCATCTGTGAATCAAATACAGGGAGTTGTGTTATAGTAATGTGGTATTGTGGCAATCCGCAATTACATAGAGCCTCAACGTTAAAGCTGGGTACACATCAGAAAGATCATCTTTCCAATCAACAGATAAATGACCCTCAATGCAGAAATGAGTTCAGTGTGTATTCACATAACATACATTACACATGTAACAGATTTCTGCTGTGAGGGTCATGTATTTGTTGATTGGAAAGATGATCTTTCTGATGTGTATCCAGCATAAGTCTCTTGTAAGGAGCAACTTTATATGGGAATTCTGCAATCTGGATGTACCAGAAGGAAGTAGATGCATAACAGAATTTTTTGTGTTCCGGTGAAAATACATAGGCTTCTATTTATAAAATATACTTATCGATGGCGTACCAGACTCGCAGCACCTTGGTGCGATCCTGGCCACATCGATTCGTATATTTAAAAACACTCACCTTTTTCCAGAAGTCCTGCGAGGTCCCGCGAGGTCCCGTGATATTTCCTTCATCTGCGAATCTTCTTCGCATGATGCGCATGCGCCGTTCAGCCACGGCGCATGCGCGGTGATCCTGCGAGACGGGCAGCCGCTGGAGCACCAATGTTTTAGTTTCTTAAATAAATATTATAAAATACCACTGCAACCACCAATGAAAATATAGGCTAAAAAAAAATGAAGCCGCCGGCCCGTATGCTGCAGAACGGGCCGGCGAAGACTGGAGCATCGGCGGTGGAAACTATCGTTTCCACTGCCGATTGCTCTTTTTAAATAAGTGATGAGGTGATAATGCCAGTTTTTAGTAGAAAACTGGCATTATCACCAGCTTCTCAACTTTATAAATAGTTACATAACAGCATTTATATGCAAACATGTTAATTCAAGCACTTATATGCTGCATACAGGTATGTGAATGCTTAGATGTTGTCACTGTTTAAAAGTATAAATTGTTGTTAGGTATGAATAGTTTTTAACTTCATATTTTATAATTAACTTAACTCACTGCCCGAGGACAGTGCCAATAGACCATAAATCTATTTCTTCATTTTTTTTCACCTAACAAAGTCAATGTATAACCCATAAAGGTAGCTGCCTAATAAAACCGTTTAAAGAGTAATTTAAAGGAAAACACTTTGTGTAGTGATTGCCCCTCATAAAATAAAATGGTGATTCCCAAGGTGGAATAGTTTTATTGCCAGTGGTGTAATCTGTAACACTTATATGTCTTTCACAATCCAAGTGAACAATAGACCGCTGAAGACTTGTGAACAACACATTTGTCTTCACCTGTTTTTAAGTCCAAACATGCTTGCTACTGTATAATGACCTGGGACTTTGCTATACCCAGATATCATTTATTTAGAAAGGATAGAACAGGTAAAACTGGAGGAGGGTTGTTAATGCATGTGGAAGAAGGAATAAAAACTAATTTAATTAGGATTATTGGAGAAACAAAGGACAATAGAAACCAAGGACGTGATTCCTATATAGGGGTAAATTATAATGATAATGTCATCTCAAAGTGGTCTTTCAAGATCTTAACTAAGGTCAAAGTGCAGAATATAGATTTGAGGCATTTTCAACATCCTAGCGACCACATTTTGCAGTGTGGAATCAGTCTTTGGGCCAGATATAGATTTACACATGACTTACACTCATGACTTCACTCTCATACGTAAAACCATAATGAATTGCAGGGGAGGTAAAGTGAATGTTAGTGTTTGCATGCAGGGAGAATACTTTATTTTTGCATTTTGCACACACATACTGACCAGTGTTACTGTTACACTGTTATTAGACTTGTGCTAGGAAACATCATCAATAAAACAGCTCTGATTTAGTTGTCCTGTTCATCGCCAAATATGGTTGTGATGTCATGCTGAGTTGGGATTGGATGAGGAGAGAGAAAGAGAACGGAGGGTTAATTTATTTAGCCGGAGTAGGTTAAACTCACTGGGTGGGCCAGTGTCAGTGGTGCCATCTTACCTGGTGTGTTTCTATTGGATCAGATTAATTGGGTGCAGTTAGAGGTTTAGACGCCTTCATAAGCTCAATCTGACTTGATTTCTGGAGGATTGTTTGCTATTCAGGGCGATAAGTGCACGTTATCACTGTGTTTTCCTTTTCCTTCTTTCAGTCATTTCTTAGCTTTCTATTCCTTCTATTTTCTCACAGTTTCTCCATATTTTCTTTTCTTTTCCCTCCTCCTCCTTTTTCTCCCCTTCCTTATTCGCTTCCCGCTCTTTTACCTCAGGCCTTGGCAGCCATTTTAGTCATGCAGCGCCCCAAGCGTAACGCTGGCCCCCCGCCCGGCTACGAGTCCCCGTCCGTTGTTCCCCCTACACCGCAGGCGCGGTCCTCCTTCGGAGGTTTGTCTTTAGCCTTTGGTGGTCAGCCGGCGGTTAATGTAAATTTACCTGCAGCGTCGGTCGCGACGTCCCCTTCTCAGCGGTTGCGCGCGCCTGGGAGATCCAGGCAGAGTGTGCGTCGTATGCATCTGCTCCGGCGGTTGCGGCTAGTGCGGTCGTGGGTGATTGTGAGGTTGTGAGGACGTCGCTACTCAGGGGTCAGATGTCGGCGGCGGATGTCGGAAGACCTTTCGGAGTCGCTCCCTTCCCCCTTCAGGGATTTTAGTTCCTGGGCAACAGGGTGAGGTAAGTGGTGAGGAGGTGATGGTGCCGGCCTCTCAAGTAATCGATGACAACTCTCCTGTTGGGGAGCCTCCCAGGCACCAGACTTCATTGAGGGTAGGTACTGTACATGTGGCTTTTCAGTCCCCCTCCCATCGGTTAGTATGCCTTTGACGGACGATTGCTCACCTGTCCTGGTTAGATGGGTTAGAGTGGAATCCCCAGGGAAGGGTCCTTCATCCCGGGTGACTGACACATTTTCTCCACAGGACCTTTCCCCTCCTAGGGGTAGGTTCAGTCCTGATTCCCGGGCATATGGGTATTGGGAGGACAGGGATACTTTCTTTGCTGGCCGCAGTTTTTATGGTCCCATTCATTATAGGGATTGGGATTGTTATAGGGTTGAGTATGTTCATGATGGGGCTCCTGGCCTTATTGGCATGGTGCCTTGTGCCCCCCTCCTCCTTGCTCTCAGTGGCATGGTTCCTCAGATGACTCTGTTAGGGGTAGGGCCCAGACTGTTCCCCCACAGAGTTTTGATCGACGGACGGTTTCCACTTCGCCCCCCCCCCCCCCTCCTGTTAGGGCACGCTCTAGCCGGTCTGTATCTAAAAGTGTTTCTGCTGTTCCTGATGACTGTTATGTTTCAGAAATCTCACAGCGTCAAGAATTGAAGAGGAAGAGATCTGAGGCTGCCCATTCCTGTTCTACCTGCCAGCCTGAATCGTCGGTCCCTGCTGGTAATATTGCTGCACGGCCTCCATCTGGACAAGGATCGGATTCCCCGGGTCCTAGCGGGATTATTTAAGGTGAGACTGTTGGTTTTGTGTCTGATTCTTTTTCATCCTTTTCTTCTGCGGTGTCATCCTCCTCAGACACTGAAGGTAGTCAGTATCATGGTCTGGGTAAGGTCTGGGTATTAGTGGTATGGTGCACTGTGAATACACAGCGCTTTTTAGAGGGGTGCGCTCTCATATTAGGGCAAAGATTAGACTGGGCAAGTTTGTCGATATATTCGGTTTGACTGCAGATAGCAAGAAAGCTCTTGATGAAGCTGCGAAGAAGGGTTCAGTGGCCGAGGACATGTATCGTTTATATAACCGTTGGGTTTACATGTGGGGTTCGTTTGCAGCGTGTTATCTAGAAACCAGGCAGGCCGAGGCTCAAGAAGTACTGCACTATCAGCATCTCATTCACGACCTGCAGGTCCGTTACAAAGGTCATGCCTGGCGTTTATATGATGAATTGTTTAGGCGCAAGCGTGATGGTCTGTTGAGTTTGGGTATAGGAGTGAAAGACGTCGAATTGTGGCTTGAGATCACGCAACAGGTTAATTGGGGGGAGGCTCAGAATGCGTGGCGGTTTCCCACTAGGTGGCGCGGAGGCACCCCTCCTGGACACAGGGCGAAATGTTACGGATATAACAATTCGGTCTGCTCCAGAGGCCGTACTTGCCCGTTCTAACACGCTTGTCTCAAATGTAATGGGCGTCACCCTGCCAAGGACTGCGGTAGATCTACCGCTGCTGGTCCTTCCCAGCATGCTACCCTCCAATCTGGGGTTAAACATAGCGCCAACACCAATTAAATTAGATAATCTTAATGAATGGCTTGCCCGGTACCCCCTTCGGGACCAGGCGGATTTCCTTTTACATGGTTTTTCTAAGGGGTTTTGCATCCCGATAACTAATTTACATACCCCCCCTTTTCCCAAAAATCTTAAGTCTGCTTATCAGTTTCCCCGTGCCCTTAAGGTGAAAATTAATAAGGAATTGTCTCTGGGTAGGATGTCTGGGCCCTTTCCCTACCCCCCTTTTAATGATTTGGTAGTGTCCCCCTATTGGTGTAGTCCTTAAGAAGGCACCAGGCAAATTTCGGTTAATTCCGCACGGGCGATCGGTCAACGATGCCATTCCCACAGAAATGTCGAGAGTAGTCTACAATTCATTTGAATCCGCGCTTTCTATGGTGCACAGTTTTGGCCCTGCTGCCCTAATGGCTAAGGTGGACGTGGTGTCTGCATTTCGTCTTCTCCCCCTCCACCCGGATTAATTTCGATATATGGGGTTTCGTCTTGGCGGGGATTTCTACATCGACAAGTGCCTGCCTGTGGGGTGCTCTATCTCATGCGCCTTTTTTTAGGCTTTCAGTAGCTTTCTTCATTGGTGCATTCAGGCAGGTACTGCTCGGTCCTCACTGGCTCACTACTTGGATGATTTCCTAGTGGTGGGTTCTGCAGGGTCCTCGGAATGTGCTGATTTGCTTTTTTGTGTCACAACTTTGTTTTATTCTATGGGAGTGCCTATAGCCCACGACAAGACGGAGGGGCTGGCTACGCAGTTGTCATATTTTGGCATAGAGATAGACACAGTGGCCGGTCTTTGCCGCTTGCCGTCTGAAAAAATTTCCCAATTACATACCAAAATCAGTGAGGCACGCTCCGCTTCGCATATTACTTTGCGCCAAATTCAGTCGCTTGTAGGGTCCCTGCGCTTCGCTTGCTGAGTTATCCCATCAGGTAAAGTGTTTTGCCGCAGGTTGGAGTGTGCCACAGCAGGTTTGAAAGGCCCCAAGGACGTGATTTATCTCTCTCGAGAGTCCTCAAGGATGATTTAGGTGTTTGGGAGTAGTTTCTGACTTTGTTCAACGGCGTACGTATTTGGCCGTCTGCCCCGGTTTCTAATACCGAGCTCTGGCTACTTACGGATGCTGCGGAGAGCTGTGGGTTTGGAGCCTTCTTCCAGGGGGAGTGGTGTGTGGATTCTTGGCCTCATTCGTGGCATGCCGCCGGACTCACCCGGAACTTGGTCCTTTTAGAACTCTTCCCCGTGGTGCTGGCAGTGGAACTGTGGGCTCCCCGTTTGCAGAATAGGGTCATAGTATTCGCCTGCGATAACATGTCAGTGGTTCAAGTGATCAATCGTCAGAGCGCGTCCTCAATGCCTGTTGTCTACCTCTTGCGTCACCTGGTTTTGCACTGCTTGCAGCATAATGTGCAATTTAGGGCGGAGCATGTACCCGGGGTTGACAATGGGCTGGCGGATGCCCTCTCTCGGTTTGATTGGGTGCGCTTTCGTCACCTTGCACCTGAAGCTAGCGCTTTTGCGACTCCTTGTCCCACTTGTATCTGGCAGGTGGTCGAAGCGGGGTTGAAGAACTTGCCCTGTGTTCCTTAGCGATTGCTACGCTGCGTAAGTACCGCTCTCATTGGGCAGTGTGAAGAGCTTTTTGTGATGCTTGGTCTGGGACCCCTGGGGATCAACTGAGTTGCCTCTCTGATCTCCTGTCGAGTGAGTACTCGGTGGGAAAGTCTAGGTCACATATTGGTTCTGTGATTGCGGCCATATCCTTCTTTACTAAATTGAATGGGGGTTTCGATTTCACTAAGCATTTTATAATCTCTAAGGCTCTTAAGGGTTGGTCTAAGCTTCGTCTGGTTCCCCCTGATTCTCGTCAGCCTATCACTGTTTCTATTCCTCCTAATTTAATGTGTGTCTTGTCTTCTGTGACTCAGGATTCTTATGAACTGTCGCTTTTCAGGACTGCCTTTGCGTTTGCCTTTGCGTGGGCTTTCCGGGTGGGTGAACTTGTAGCTTCCTCTTCATCGTCTTTGTCTTCTGGTCTCCTATCATCTAATGTTTTGTTGTTTCCTAATTCAATTCATTGCTGTGTTCACAGGAGTAAGACAGATCAGACTGGCCGGGGGCGTTGGGTGGTGCTTTCGGAAGATAGCGTTCAGGATGTATGCCCGGTTAAATTGGGTCATCAATTCGCTTTACTTCGCCCCTCTGCTAGTCTGTTCTGGTTGCCCATGGTGATGGCCGTACTCTCGCTGTTTACCAATTCACAGCTGTATTTAAGAAATGTGTTTCAGGTGTAGGGCTACCGTCTACCCATTATGGTACTCACTCTTTCCGGATCGGAGCTGCTTCCTCGGCAGCTGCTTCAGGAGCTTCGGTCACCAGCATCAAGTCGTTGGGCAGATGGCAGTCAAACGCCTTTCAGAAATACATTCGTCCTCTTCAGCCTCCTGCATTTAAGTCGTAGGGAACATGTTATTGTTTTAGTTAGTATCCCCCCTGTTTGTCTTTCCTCTCTTGTCATGCCCTCAATAGGCACTCGGGCTAGCCGGGGCTGCTTGTCACACTTTGTGTGGTGGCGTGGAGGGATTTTCCCTCCCACCTACGGAGCAACAAGTAGTTCCCCTTTTTAGAAAAGATCTCTGTGGGGGAGGTTTTTACCTTCACCTGAGGTCATGACCCCTTCTTGTATATCCCTAGTCAGGTTGTTGTTAGGTTTAGCTTACTCCGGTGTTCATTACGGACTGGGAGTTTATTTATTTTACTTCAATGTGATTGTATTTTTTCATGCCAGTGGCCTTTGCGGACATGGTTCCCATAATGGTATCTCCGCTCAGTGTTTCTATACGTACATGGGCCATATTAATTTCTTTCATCATTTTCCTTGCAGCTGTTGTCTCTCCAGTGCAGGTAGTATGGGTCCTGGGTCATTCTTTCATTCATTGGGCTTCTTTGCACCCTTTTTCTCTATCTTTTCATCTTTCTGTTTCCCCCACAGTTAGATGGTTTGGTTATCGTGGGATGGTTTAGTCGTCATTTTTAGATACTGTAGCTAGGCTCCTGAACTCTCATGATCCCCCGGAAGTTGTTGTTCTCCATCTGGGTGGGAATGACGTTGGACGTTTGTCGCTGTGGGAGCTGCAGCAGGCTATTAAAACGGATTTGCTGCTAGCTATGGAGTGGTGTGCGAATGTTCGCTGGTGCTGGTCTGACGTCATTACCCATCGAGTATGGAAATACTCTTCCAACGGGTTCGCCGCAAGGTTAACCGTTTTGTTAAAGTTTTCCTCGAGTCACACGGAGGTTGTGTTATCCCTCACCCCACCTTTAAGTTTACTTGTCAGAACCTGTATAGACCGGACGGGGTCCATTTGTCCGATGAGGGTTTGGTTATTTTCCTAGAGGATCTTGCTAGGGGTATTCATGGTTTAGTTTAGGTTGATGGTGGTGGGGGTCGGCTTTGAGGAACCAACCTTTGGCGGAATCAGTCATTTTTTGATAATATTATTTGGTTTATTTTGTAAGGTAGTGGATATTCTAATTTCTAGCCTATGCAACAGTTTACTTAATGGTAAAGTGGAGGCCACAATTCTATTCGCATAAGGTTTAAGGTAAAGTTTTGCCTAGAGTGAGATGCATTCGTAGCGGATTTGATCTCAGATTGAATTTATTTTAGGTTGCCGAGGCTATATTACAATGAATCATTTGCACTATGTTAAAAAATATTATTGACTGTATTAATGTATCTGTATATGATATTTCTGAGTAGTTATAATAAATAAATAATTTTAACAAATTTAATAAATTTAATAAAATGTATTTAGGCCCAAAAAGCTGTTGTCGTGTGTTTATTTGAGTTGCACCACTGACNCCGGGTTTCACACATGTGGGTTTAGTTTTGAGAACTCTGTAGTGACAGTTGACAGCACGCAACTCAGAGGATCTCATTGATTGGTTAATTAATTAGACTGAGACTAAGAAAGTGGGGTAACAACTTGATTGGCATTGGCGGAGAACATCAAGTGATCATTATGGCGCAGTACTCCGGTTTTCAGGAAGTGAATGCTTCCTTGTTCACTGACTACATTGAGCCATACTGGGTGCAATGGCAGCATTTGGAGCAGGAAATATGGATGATGACGACCCCATGAACTGAGTTAAGGTCCAGAGATGGGGAGGTGCTGGAGGCACCAAAGATTGTTGTCCTGAAATTTACAGGCCTGTATGGCTATTGTGACTCAACCGAGCAGCTTACACCTTCCGAAGAGTATCCGGGAGATTCCGTCAAAACGGGGTTTGAAGGAACCATTCAAAGCAGAGCCTACACTAAGACCGCCAAGAGATTGTCGCAACCACAGAAAGGGTTGAGCGTGTGCTGCCAAGCATAAGGAAAAGTGGTTGGCAAGACTGAATGGGGGAATGAGGATGACACGCCATTAAAGGGGGACCGACCATGGGATTACCGGTATGTGTTGGGGCGAAGTTAGAGTGTTAGAGAATTGGTGACATAGACGTTTAGCCCCCAAGCACTCGATCGCTACTGTTTCATGGAGAGCTCCAGGGAGTGGAGAAGTCCATTTGAGCGATTTGTGGCAGTAGAGGTCCTAGATCCAAAGGCTCAGAAGGAGATGACCTCCAAAGGGGGCTGTGTACCTCTGGGTGGAACCGTTACAGGACCCTGCATGTGACAAAGAGGGGCTGATCCAGAGTTGCGCATTGCGCCTGATTGCTGGCGCAATGCGCAGATTTTTCTGCGTTTTTTCGCACTGCGCATGCGCGAAGAACTCAGAATCGCACGCTAATCAGACGCACATTAGNGTCTCCAGGGCTCTGCGCTTCAGATTTTTGATTTGCGATTTAGGGGCGTGCCAGCATATTATAATGAG
>JABWIB010003256.1:24826-35974 GCA_016617825.1 Platyplectrum ornatum | reverse complement strand
CTTTATAATGATCTTGTGCANACATGATTTATTGCCCTGATAAATGGGGCAATGCAACATCGCCGCAAAACATGACATCAGACGTACAGTAGGTGCGGCAACTTTCTAACACACTGTACACAAAGCTCTTTGGTACAATTTATTTTACTGTGTGTATGAAGGCAGAGGTTTGAATTGCTATGCCTGTACTGTGCAATCACAACCCTGTGTATGGAGCATTGCTCTCTGGATTAGTTGCAATGCATCTTGATCAGACAGTATTGCAGCACGTGCATGCTTAGAATGGAAAACCACCCATTAGTCAATATGATTGCATAGAAACCAGACCTAATGGCACAATTGGCCACAAATGTATTAAAAATACANTTTTAAGCCCACCTTTGTAACAGTTATTTAATCTTACGTAGTTACTTAGCTTCTTGATTATGAATCAACATGCACAACAAAGCACATCACAGACTTTTAAAACTGTTAAAACGCCTGAACATACATAAAAGAGAAGAAGTAATCTGAATTCTTAAAGCAATGCATAACCTTCAGCAATTATTGCCAACTATGTGAGTTTTATTAGAATGCCTTCCAGGCCCACATATGCCAATGCCTGGATACATTCCCAGACACCTCTGCAGCAGCAGCAATCTGTAGTGGTGCATTAGAGGTTTACAGCATACAGCAAAATCAATTTCTTCCCCCAAAAGTGAAGCTGTTTAATTCACTTTTCTTAAGCAGGACACACCAATGCTTTGATTCTCCGAGCCATTGTGTTTCTAACAAGGCTCATTAAGAATGAGTGGTTAGCCAAATACACTACTGAGCAACAGCCACATCTTGGCATAAATCCTGGTACACAGCAATGACCTGGCACCAGCTTCAGTTGCTTTTCCCTGTTCTGTGTCACTTTAAAACTCCAGCTGGCATCCACTCACTTGGAACTTAATCCCATTACCAATCCCAAACTAAAACTGAACAAATGCAGATTTGCAGTGTTGGAAGAACAGTTGACTTTAACAATACATTCACACTGGCTCAAATAGAATGNAAAGAACATTCCTGCTGCTGTTCTAAGTGTCAGCGACTTATTAAAATAATCAGTGTTTTTAGCCATTCCAAAAAAAAACACAGAAAAGGTGATTAATATACTGAACAGAACATACGATGATATAAAGAAGTGTCTCCATGTGTGGACAGCCTGGGAGCTGAAACTGCAATTAGCATGATGATCAACAAATTTGTACTGTATTGCTATCTACTTCCTGCTATGTATGGCACTACAGAAGACTTGAGGCAATACATACACACATACGTAGTATTGGTATTAATAATAAAAATGAATATTAAACATGAAATATAACAGTATATTGGCCCTACAATCATCTCTCTTACTAAGGTCTAGTATTTGTAATTACTGGTAAATTTATTCATGGTCTAAAAACAGTAAAACCTAAACTTTTGGTGCAGAGAGCCGATGCTCTCCTGATTAATACAGGAGGCGGGAGGCTGGTAGGTTCAGAGCAAATGTGAGAAAGAATTACTTTGCTGAAAGGGTAGATAAGTGGAATGGCCTCTCAGCAGAAGTGGTGGAGACTAGTACAACAGGACAGATTAAATACAATTGCTATAAATATAAAGGGTATTCTGAATCTCAAACAAAATTGAGAATAAAGTAATGTCAGTATAGCCTTGAAGATAAAGCTGGGCAGACTGGATGGGCCATGTGGCTCTTATATGCCGGCACTTTCTATGTTTCTATTGTTCATGTAATCACAAAGGAATTCACATTACTTACTTCATACTTGTGGAAACAGACATAGATGGAGGAGGCGGTGAAAGGCGCAATGGGACATCATACTCTTCCATTAAAACATTGGACAGTACCTAAGAAATACATGACAAGCACATTAGTATGCATGAGTACATGCACGTGACAGACCCCATCATTCCACGGAAAGAAAACAAGGTACTGCNGTCCACAGTACACTGGAGATGTCTTCCATTTCCACATTCTGCTAGAACAGTAACATGATCACATTAGTACACCTGCACTTACTGGGATGTTCTTAATATCCACAAATCAGACCATGTACAGTCTACTATTCTAGAATNACCAGCTATGAATACCAATGTTTTTCTTACCCTTACACTTTCTGATGGCAGTTCATGATGTTTATGTTTGTACATAAATCTGGCATCAGAGCTCAAATGTCTCATGTGTCTTCCATTTAAAACTGTATTGGCAGTTTTTCCAAGTTTAGGAGAGTGGTCAAAAGTCAATCGGCTTGCACCAGAAATGTCTCTTGGGCACCAGGCTTCAAGGGGCATAGGTTGATCTCTACAAGGCACGTTTTCCATATGATGTAAATGTCTACACGTTCTGCTGTCAGGTGGAATTGGAGGGGGCCTTTCGGGTGGTAGTGGNGGTTCTCGTAAAGGTGGAGGTGGTGCAGGAAGTGGTTTATCTTGTTTTCGAACCATACAGGGAGAGGACTGGAAAAAAGAAAGAAAGAAAAATAAGGCTGAAAAAGGTTGAATTGTATTATAGCAAAAGACTCGGTGAATCCCTTTCTTTAAACCTGTATTTCAGCAGATGTAGTTGTAACGTTGTTACAACTAAAGTGAATTATGAAGCACAAAGTGCAAGTGCCATACAACACAGTAAAAGCCACATTCANACCTTTCTGTTGTAATTTCTGTGTATTAAAATATGCTAATTATTACTATAAAGGTGCACCTCGCGCTTCTTCGTGGACAATGTATCCAATATAGTTTTACAAAATGTAATCACCTTTGGTGACCCGGTGGGGCTGGCACAAGGTGAGCGAGCTACTCCTTTCTGAATAAGATCCAGCCGTGGAGGAACAGGTGGAAGGTTAAGATGAGGGATTTGTAGAGGATCAGGAGGAGTTTTTTTTCTTTGTGAAAGGGGTGAGGAACCAGGAGATGTCACTGGTGAGTTCTGTCTCTCATTCATCTGCTGTGGAAGAAGGAACAGCATTAACAGTTTCTGGTGGCAATAAGGAGGTGGCTAACAGACAGAATTACTTTGAACACCCTTACCTTTCTCACAGAGGCCAGACGGTTCATTATCAGGCATTCTTCCCGCTCATCCTCATCATCAAAATCCAGAATTGGGGTACCCAGGCTATCTAGAATGATGCAGCTCCTACTCTCATCTCTTGGGTCAAAGGGGTCAACAATAATTGGTTCAGTACCCTTAATTTCACATCGACAGAAAGGACAACCCTGACCATCAGATTCCTGCAAAGAGCAAAAACATAATGTGAGCAGTTTATATAGCCTCCTATATAAAAACCAATAGTCCCATTTCACTACACTAACCCTCCATTCCCTAACCCCCAACCCTCCCCATCTTTCCTCAATCATCTCCCTTCTGTCTAACCCTACCAACATTCCCCTTCTACGCTAAATATCCTCCTTTCTCCTGTTTTATATTTATTTATAAAAAGGGACATGCGCAGCGGACACANCCCATAGATATATTTTGTTATACATTTATATCTAAATGCGGTCATATATACATAAGATAGGATCATTTTGTTGACACATCAGAGGATACTGTACACACAGAGCATATGCAGTGTGGTCTCAGTTAAATTGCAAGGCGCAACACTTCGCTTTAACTGAACACATTGTCTTCAAGTACATAAAAAGCTTCTTCAGACTGTTCTGTCATGAGCTATTGCACAAATCAATTCTCCATAAGTATTATCTATTAAAAGACATGGTATGTCCAGCCACCCTAACCACAATTACATACCATGCACACAAAATGATATAGTAAACACTGTTAATTCAGTTACATAATATTATCCATGTCTGACTTGCNCATACAAACATCCTTACTATTACATAAATCATGCCATTTTCAATATGAATATATAATTAAATGCTGTGCTGCTAGGCTAAAGACCATGTTAGCACCAATTAAAATAAATCCACATGCTTACAATTTAAACTAATGGTTAAAAAAATTATTTAAATAAACCTAAACACCACGGTTAGGAACCTGCTGACTATTCCACTGATCGCCTCATTGGAAGGTTGTTCAACAGAGAATATGCAGATGTAGCAAGAGCAGAGAGTCCGGGAGACTCTCAAATTTCTCCCTGAATCCTGGAAGAACAGGCTAATCTCCCAGACCTAAGCACTGATAAAAAACCCCTGCCTCAAGACTGAGGATGAGCAGGACTTGATGATATCCATACTAAGTTTTTAAAAACACATTTTATTCTGAAACCCATCACTATGGAGGAAATCGCATATTGNCTACATGACCAACCTCATTCGCTCAGGTTTGGCCCCATGGTATAACTTGTTGCATGACCCATCTGCCCCTGGGATCCCAGACTGATTCCCCAGACCAATGCGTGGTCGACCACGCCAACTTCTTTTCCTTTCCCATAGACAATGCTATTGTTTTGTGCCAACCCACAGTTGTACTTAGCATTTCTGAAATGGCAATATATNACATGCCTCATCCATATCACATATAGCACCCTTTTCTTTAAACATTTTAGCAGAAGGGCAGTTTATAATAGTACAACTGCAAATATTAACCTTAGGTCACTGTACCTGCCAAGACGTTAGGCACGATGTACACATTAAATGTCCACATGGCTCGATCTTAACATCTTTGTCATTTTCTGCACATATTTTACACAGCTGGAATGTAGAACCCATTTCACAGTACAGTTCATATTGCTCCTGAAAGTGTAAACAGAAAGATTTAAAATGAAGGATATAAAATGAACTAGCGCTCCGGTTTGCTTTACATACACAAAAAATGNTCAATATATTTATAGGAAAATGTCATACATGGTTATTTTTAGTACANTCACATAGTCAATGAATGGCTCACACAAAGCATAAACAGCATTTCCACTTTACATATCTGTGTAGTACACTACCCTTGCATTTGGATTGCTGGGAAAGTAGTCATATCAGGGAACATCGATGTAGTGTGCTTGGCTGATCCCGGTACATACACCCCCTATTAGGGATTGCTTCCAAGCCTTTAACAAGTAGTGTTGTGTTTTGCATNCTGTCTGGATCAGGCCCTTAGCATCCAGCCTATGTCCTCCTATAATCTACTACCCTTATTTTGAGGACAATATGTAAACGTTCCAATGCTGCATAATCCTGAACAAGTCCAAACCAGTNCTCACTAACATTTGTTCTCATGACTGCATTTTGCAAGTCCCTGTTTCCCACTGCCTGCTATTACAGAGCTCCATGGCACATTAGAAAGCAACAGTATCATTAATAATAATGCTCTCTTCTTTCTGTTCTTGTAAGACTGTATATAGACTTTCATATTTATGTCTTCAAAACATAGATTGTCAGAAGATTTTGAAAACAGAAAGAAAAATATGGAAAATAATAAAACAGAAGGGAATATTTTTTTAGAGGTTATAATTCGCTGCCCAGCGCGAAAACGCCAATTTCTTTATGCTTCTGTGGTGGAAATTTATACATTGGCAAAACTTGTTGAACTTAAACAATGACCAAATTAGTTACCTACTTTACATGCCCCCAACCTCCTATAGAAGTAAGCTTTCAAATGGGCCCTCTTAACAACTCAGTTGATACAATTGATAAAATGTTGCAAAAATATGTAACCTTGTAGGGCTATATAATAAGAATATTCTTTGCTCTTGATTACTGCACATAGATACTGACCATTGTTACTTAGCATACCCCTCAACTATCCCGACGATCCCGTTTTTTGGTGAAATGTCCCGCTTGCCTACCCATTTGTCCCGATAAGGGCACAAACTTGTATTGGAAAGTTTTATTTTTTCTATGCAAACAACAGTGAGCTGCAGACGAGAAAAGGGTCATAGGGGAGCAGGGGGCTAGACTAAAGCCGAGTATACATCAGAGAAATAATCTTTCCAATCAACAGATAAACGACCCTTTCAGCATATATCTGTTAGATGTGTACTAACAAAACATGCTGCAGGGTTGTGAAAAGATTGTTAGGAGCTCCTAATATTTCAGATCAACAATGTCACGATATCTGCAGAAAACTGCAGTGTGTACTGTGCACACGATCATTAGAGCAATGATTCCCATTGACAATTAAGTACAGACGATGTGTTATTGCAGCCTATTACCAGAGCCAGCAGGGAATCATCCTACTGGGGTAAGTCATCGGCTGACTCATCGTTTGAAACACTGCTTTTGCACAATATTGTTTCAATCGTGTTGATGTGTAGCCAGCTTTAGGCTTGTTTAGGACTTTATATACATCACCTCACAATAATGATGATGATGAAGCTCTCAGATGTTTCATTTATAGCAAGCCTGTATAGAGTGGAGGTGGATTGCATACCAATCAAAGTAACATGGCCACATAAGCACACTGCTAAAACACATTTTTGAGGAGGCAATCAAAGGAAAATAATCTTTTAGTTACCTGGGTAACTTTTATGTGATCATGTGGTGTGGGCTCACATAGCCCTGTCAAGTCTGGATTGTAGCTTCGACCATCAGGATATAAATAGCTAAAACAGAAAACACAAACTGTCATTAATGTCAGGCTGCAAACAGCTTCTTTAAAATAATAAGATTGTAAAAGAATGTGACTTAAAAACATACTACTAAGTTATCAATCTGCAGGAGATGTACAGATATGATTTATGTCATTTTGNAGATCCTGATTTGATGTCGTCATATACCACATGCTAATAACAACAGAAGACTTCCNTGTTCTGAGGTAACAAAAACAACTTGTGTGCCCAGGCTTGTTTAACACTGAAAGGTTGGTTTTAGGAGGAGCAATGTAATCTCAGATTGTGACAGAAACAAAGGAATATATGTTTAGTTAGGCTGGCGAGGAACGCCAAAGATAAAAATAAACTTGCTGTTCAACTCTGGCGCAATTGTTTTGATTCTGAGGGGACTGTCCANGGTCATCAGGACTGCAGTCACATTAATGTAATGTTGTACTCAATGCAGTTTGAGAAGGCAGAGCCCTATGTACCCCCTAACTGGAGCAATCACTTTACCACTGAGTGATATAACAGAGTAAGCTATTATTTTATAGCAAAATTCAATTGTTGAAACNACTCCTTAATTTTTGTAAGGCTGACATTAGTAAATACATAATCTAGGACTTAAGCATTGTCTGCTTTGTGGTGCACAGCTTTTGATATCAAACTTTACCTTCAGATCTTTTGTGAAGGCTCTGTCTAGGCTAAAAGCAAATACAAAAAGATAAAAACACAGACCATTGCTCCAATCTATAGCACTAACCCAGAGCAGGCAGCAACTTCTGAGCTATGTTGCTTTTCATGTTAAGCAACAGTATAAAAAGCATGTTTCCATTCATATAGTGTCATTTCTAAGTTAATCTAAGTTCTAAGTCAATTTAAAGACACATAATTTAAAGTTAATTGCAAACGCAATAACCAATATTGTATCAATAGTGATATGCAAATTCACAATTATCTTGGACTGGGCTAAAAATAATTTTTTTATTCAATGGTGACAAAACGCCAGAAAAAAACGCTAGGTCCGATTATCTGATCAGATGGAAATACTAATTGATAATCGGGCCCTAGCCACAATGTTTTAATACACATCAGATGAGGAGACAGGAGTATGAATGGGAAGAGGTCCTGTGCTGATCAGTTGGGCAGGATGCTGGCCAGAGGAGGTCTTCTCTCCCATTTCAGATTATCGTCCCAGTGCGTTGGGGCAATAACAGGACGTTCCGATGGGGGGATATTGTCATGTTTATTAGCCTCCACCCACTGGGAGCTATAATTGTAGGGCCATCTTAAGTATGTGGCCATCTTAGGTGGTGTTAAAGCAAATATAGAAGCAATACAAATATCTTATGTGCTGCATCAACCACTATTCTCAAAAAAGAAAAGCATTTGAAATATAAAAGGAAATATTTTCCCACACTCTCAACATTCCAATGCAAAGNATTTTAGAATAAGGTTATCCTAAATGTGACTAAATAAGGAAATTTTAGTGAACATGCAGGTTTATCATTAATATTATTAGTAAAAAGCGAATTAGTTTTTTTTGCAATAACAGGACGCCCACAAATCCCATCAAACACAAACAGCAAGTTCCAAGATCAATAGANGGTAATGACCTGAAAAAGTATGAGCCTTTTACCAGCACACATTGGAATACAATGACCACTGTTACACAAGTCTCACGGAGAACATAGGCATGGAGCTTGTTTAAAAAGGTAAAAGTAGTCAGTGAATGACTATCTGGACTGCTCATACAGACGCAACTTTATTTTTCACATATGAAACTGCATATATAAAAGGACAGTTAAGGATGATTTATAAAAATTACATTTCATTTAAGACAGCAAAAGTAGCAGTTAGTAACACAGGTCTATCATTTCTAAAGCAAGGAGCAATTTATTTTAGCCTTGATAATATCTTTGATAGTTCTGGTAGTACTGTGACAGGCCTATCAATGTTTAAGATACAGATAGCTTCCAAACAGGAAATAGAAGCAGTGGTCGAAGGGATTTTTTCCTTCAGTCATTTTTATATAATTGCAGCAATACAAATATAAAGTGCATATAAACAGAGAATGCAAGTACAGTAGTTGAGTTTAATAAAAGTCTCAAAAATGGAATCATTTAAGAGTTATTAAAGTATTTTCAATAAAACCTTTAAATGTATAAACCTTAAAATAACTAATAATGGATTTAGGATAAAATGTTATGATATTTAGCAAAGCAATTACAATTAGTTAGAAAGACATTTACTAACTGTAACCAAATCACCATGTCGTGAGGGGCCATCCAAGTTCTCACTAAACTAACCTTTACCAAAGCGCACAGAGAAAGTATATAAGACTGTGTAGCACAATCAAAGATATCCTCTAACTTCAAACCAATAAACAAGTTTCAGGATTTTGAGGACAAGGAGAAATAAGGGTATGATTTATACAGGCCTGAACTTCAGTACAAACAGGAACATGACCAAAATAAATGAAAAAAAAATCATATATCATTTTTTCACACATTGGTTCTTTGGAAACGTTAACTCTAGCAATTCTAACTGGCGTAAGATAGGCTTCGTGAAAAACGTATACTTAATTGAACCTGTATATTGGAGGTTAAGCCTTAAGAGAGCTAAATAGCGGTTTCCATTCATCATTCAATAGAGAATCCAAGTCTAGTTCCCAAAGAGACCTAAACTCCTACAATCCTCCCATTGGTTTAGCAGAGAGTAAACAAGAATATATGGTATGTTCTGTTCCAGTATTAAAATTATTGACTAACTGGAGAAACGCGTATATCTAAATTGGTTTTGTTGAANTGGGCTAAATTGNATTATGTACTTGCATATAGAAAAGCCAAAAGGAAGTAAAGAAAATTTATCCTGCAATTCAATGAATGATTTAAGGCTCCCGTCTGAAAATAAAGGAGGAGTTAAATGGAACGGCAATCTAGAAGTTGTGATAACTGTGCAGCAACATAATAAAAATAAGGAAGTCCCATCCCTCTTCAGAAACTAGTCCTATATAAAACTAATCTATTAATTCTGTGGTTGGAACTTTTTACTGCATATCAAAAAGGAAATGGAAAGATTATTGTATGACAAACAATGGTATCTTAAGCACAGAAATCATTAACTGAAACACCATGTGAATTATCAGCTTACTGGTATTTCCATGGAAAAGGGGATTTGTAATTTAAAAAGAGATGCGTCCTCAAACAGGATTATTAGAAATAGGTGCTTACAAAATGACCACCTTCCAATACTGCAAACCAACAGCAAATCCAATATACCTGTATTTATGCCGAGACAGCTGTGTACAAATATGAGAGTTATTCAATATTTACTTACAATCCTTCTCGACTGCCATCAATCAGAGCTTGAAACAATGGTTTGTTATGAGGTATTGTCTGTAGTATATTACCATCGCCAGTCACGTAGCCAATAGCCCATTGGCCCAGTCGTGTGCAACTCAGTCTAAAAATGTAACTGAAAGGAGAAATTGAAAACGTTGCAGATGTCATAACAAACACACAGTAGAAATATACGAGAAATATTTCCTGGTAACTTGAAATAAGTGTAATATGCTTACCTTCCTGGTTTGGAGCTGTATTTCTGTAAGCGAGCCTTGACTTCATCATATGTTAAAAATGCCATATAACCAGGATGAGTAACTGCTAAAAAATTCCAGTTTCTTAAAATTGAAGTCCAGGGCTGAAAGAAGGAGGAGGAAGTGATACATTTGTTCCTGATAGACTAACAATAGAAATATTACCTTATAACAATACAACCTTATAAATAAATGTTAATATTAATAATAATGAATCATTTACAAAAAAGGTATAACACACCAAGAGTAATAGTGTTGCATACATCCATTGTGTGTATATAGAATACTGATGTGATAGAATTGCTTGCTGAGTGTAAAGAGATTTAAATGAGCAGATTGAATATTTTCTATATATGGATAGGAATTGTTAATACATAAATATTAATCCTTTAGAACAGGCCTTGTGAATAATGCTTTTGCTTTCAATATTGTGCAGCAAGCATGACCCTCAATTTTGCAGGAAGAAAATAACATCTTACAGGTTCACGGTTTTATTTTTAGATAAAACCAATATAAAAGAAGTCTGTAGGACTGCTTTAATCTAAAAGCATATTTAAATCATGCATTTAACAGAAACCCAATAATCCATGTACTAAATAACTGGGACTTGAACAATCTTTGTACGAATTATTCTGGGGATAGAAAAACACAGCCCGGACAATGTACAGCAAATGTGAAACACAGTGGCATTCCCAGAGACATTTCGCTAATAAGCCCGTGCAAGGTCTGCTCATACCCTGCAGCTCCAAGCCACAGCGGCCTAGTGGGAAGACACTGCATTCCTCTGCAAGACTATGGCACTCACAGGAGCACCTACAATACATGTTATTGACATTTACAGCTCATGCCCAATTACGTAGCAGGAAAAGGGTCTATATTAGTGCCTCTTCATCGCAGAGTTTTTATTTTTATATAACAATGTACCTCCAGGGTATGTATTGCAATGGAATGTAACATTCTGTGGAATGGAAGTTATGGACGGTAATTTTAGTAAATGAAATCATTCATATACAAAACTGTACATGTCTTTCAAGCTAT